>BQNB010063133.1:0-35803 GCA_026074375.1 Tanacetum coccineum
CTAAACAATTCGGTTCAGGACTCGAGCTTTAACTTTTGACTCTTGGAACAATCAGTTCAGGACTCGTGTTGAACCCTCCTTTTACAACACCTTATGTTATACCAACTAAGAATGATTGGGATTTGTTGTTCCAACCAATGTTTGATGAGTACTATAATCCTCCATCAAGTGTTGTTTCTCTAGTTCATGTAGCTGCTGCTCCAAGACCTATTGATCCAACCAGTTCACCTTCGTCAACTTCAAGCTGCACCCTCTTCAAGTACCTCATCAACAATACAAGAAACACATTCTCTAGTTAATTTTTGTAAGTGTTGAAGAACAATTACAACCAGCACAGCTTGTTGATGATCCTTTTCTCGATATTCTTACCTCAGAACCAAGTTCTCAAGAATCATCATCAACTGTACAACCAGCCAACCCACCTTTTGAACACATCAGCAAATGGACGAAGATTCATCCTTTGGAAAATGTGATCGGCAATCCTTCTAGACCTGTCTCAACACGAAAACAGCTACAAAATGATGCCATGTGGTGTTTCTTTAATGCTTTCCTCACCTATGTTAAACCAAAGAACTTTAAAGAAACATTGTTGGAATCTTCATGGATTGATGCAATGTAAGAAGAAATTCACAAGTTCAAACGACTGGATGTTTGGGAACTCGTACCCTTTCTAGACTTAGCAATGATAATTAAACTGAAGTGGATCTTCAAAGTTAAGCAAGATGAATTTGGAGGGGTACTGAAAAACAAGGCAAGGCTCGTAGCTAAGGGATATCGTCAAGAAGAGAGAATTGATTTTAAAGATTCTTTCGCACCTGTTTCATGCATCAAAGCAATTAGAATCTTTGTTGCAAATGCCGCCAACAAGAACTTGACTATCTACCAGATGGATGTCAAGACAACTTTCTTAAACAGCGAGCTACGTGAAGAAGTCTATGTTAGTCAACCGGAGGGCTTTGTAGATCAAGACAATCCTACCCACGTGTACAAGCTGAAGAACGCCCTTAAGGCTTTAAAGCTGAGGCCTACGTGGTGTTGATTTGTTGGTCAAGATTTTTTATTGTCTCAAAAGTTCTTCAAAGGTGTTGTCGACCCTACATTATTCACAAGGAAGGAAGGCAAAGATATTCTCATGTGGTTACCAGATTAATGTGATATTATTTTTTGCAATTACTGTTCCTAGTCTATGTGATCGATTTGCCTGATAAAATAAGTTTTAAGTTTAAGATGTCAATGATGGGCAAAATGTCATTTTTTCTTAGACTTTAAATTTCTCAAAGTCCCAGAGGCATCTTTATAAACCAGACAAAATATGCTTTAGAAATTCTTAAAAAATATGGTATAGACTCTAGTGACCCAGTTGACACTCTCATGGTTGACCGAACCAAACTAGATGAAGATCTACAGGGGACACCAATTATGAATACAGTTCTCGTGGCATTGATCGGATCCCTTATGTATCTTACATCAAGTTGACCAGACCTTGTATTTGCAGTTTGTGTGTGTGCTCGGTATCAGGCAAAGCCTACCAAAAAGCACTTACATGCCGTAAAACGAATCTTTCGATACCTAAGAGGCACCACGAATATGGGCCTTTGGGACTTAAGATTCGTATTTCTACTAAAAGCTTATGCTAGAAGCGGTCACGCGGGTGTTAAGACACAAGAAGAAGTACTTCTGGCAGTGCCCGGTTCTTAGGAGACAGACTTGTTAGTTGGTCCTTAAAGAAGCAGAAAAGCACTGCTATCTCTAGTACAGAGGCAGAATACATTGCCTTATCCGGATGTTGTGCTCAAATCCTGTGGATGAGATCACAACTGACAGATTATGGATTTGAATTCAACAAAATCCCTCTGTACTGTGACAACAAGAGTGCTATGCTCTCTGCTGTAACAGCGTCCAACATTCAAGATCGAAGATATTGATGTACGGATAATTAACTTTTATCAAAGCAAAGTTAGAAAATGGTGTGTTGAGCTTTACTTCACCCGGACTAAGTATCAGTTGGCAGACATCTTCACCAAAGCATTACCAAGGGAAAGATTTGAATTCCTAATCAACAAGCTTGAGATGAAAAGCATGTCTCTAGAAACAATTAAGAGTCTGGCAGAAGAAAATGAAGAGTGATGGTGGTACCTCTTCATGTATTCTATGTAAATATATAAAAAATATAAAAACTCAAAAATATTTTTCATTTCTTAGAATAGAATTTTATGAAAAAGAAAATAGAAAAATATAAAATCTAAAAAGCAAAATACAAAATATAAAATCAGAAAATACCAAAACTATGTTTTTCATGACATGTCTTTTGTAATCAATAATATTTACGGCTTTAGAAATGTCATTTAATAATGAAACGGAGCTGTAAATAAAGTTCGAACAAAATTTTCAAAAGTTTTCAAAACATGTCATTGGTTTGCAGTTATTTCAGACTGCAACCCGGGTTTTAAATTTAAAGGCAGTATATCGCCAAAAAAAATAAAAAAAAAGATAATTGACCCTTGTTTACGGAAAATTCAGTTTTCGGGCATGATTATTTATAATTATGTAAAGGATTGTGTATAGTTTGTACACAACGGGCTTGTCTTAAATAGTGTACGTGTCAGTGCATTTATTTTTCAAAATAAGAGAAATCTTATTTTTTAAGTGGTGTTGTCTTTCACAAATAAATCAATGTTTTCAGTAATCACTAAAGATTTAAAAGATAATTTGACCACTCAAACAACGACTACAACTCTTTAAATATAAAACAGGTAATTGTTTGAGGGGGAGAAAGTGCTAATCAAATAATCTTTTAAAACGGTCTTTCAAAACAAGTCACAAAAATTATACGGAAAAAGTTGTAACTTAACGGATAATAATTTGAGGGGGAGTTAATTTATTTTAACTCCAAGGGCTTAAGTTGTCATAAGTTAATAACTTTAAGGGCTTAAATATATAATTTTAAGGTTGTCATAAGTTAATTTATTTTAACTCCAGGGGCTTAAGTTGTCATAAGTTAATAACTTTAGGGGCTTAAATATATAGTTTCAAGGTTGGTGGCTTAGTCTTAAAATTACATACGACCAATATTGCCAACACCCATTGGTTTTAAAAGGCTTAAGATTGTTTGGAAATAATTACGTAGTTTTAAAAGGCCTTAAAGTTGAAGATATATGACTGATTCAATTAATGTTTCCCTGATCGGCTAATCACTGAGCTTATTTTCATAGAAGTGGTAATACTTGATAAAAGAGGTACACATAGGTGTTAATGATTTCTTTAGATACTCAGTATCATGCACGAAGAAGTGTGTACATATGGGACTTAATTGTCTTTTGTCTTATCATTTCGACTACTTAGAGGGTTTAATTGTCTGCATCCGGGACTTAGTTGACTTTGGTGTTATAATTTTATATCATCATTATCTTGAAGAGAGAAATGCGCACATCCGGGACTTAATTGACTTTGATGATACGGTTTTGACTTCTTGAAAGGGATAAATTAGGTACTTCGAGTATTTGGGTTTTTATACAACAAGACTTCTTCGTGTGGATATTCTTATTCTGATGGTCTATATTATTTTTTTTGTAGTGCGATTTTCCTTTATTTACTTTTAGTGCTTGGAGAAAGGCTTGAAACTACTCATATCGGATTGCTGGTTTCGAGGGAAGCTATGGAACTTTTAATAAGGAAGAAGATTCAAGCTTGGATATAGAAATTCAACAACTTGCCAATAGGCTCAAGTGAGGATCTAGGGATTATTTAGAGGTTCCTGAGAGTCAAAGGACAATTCTGATAGGCTCAAGCAGCTCACTTTCTTGATCTGATAATAAAGTTCAAGACATCTCTAGTGATGATGAAAACAAAGTTGATGAAAACAAATCTGATGCAGAAGTTGCAGAGAAACAAGCTGGAGATGAACATCTGGGTTAACTCTGTCATTTGCTAAACACAAGATTCAGTCAATGGTAGATGTTCCCATTCATCAAGAGGACCCAGTTGTCCAAAGAAGTCCACTCGTTGACAATGTTATCTCAATGGATACTAAAAAGACAACATCAACACCGACACCACCAACCACACAAGCTCAAGTTAAAAATGTATCCAAATCTGACTCGTCCTTGAAGTTTGGGCAAAGACTTTTAGAACTTGAAAAGAAAGTTGAAGCAATGCCAAAGAAAGCTTGGACTAAGAAAGATCAGCAACGGAATAATGAAATGTTGAAAATGATTAACAACATGTTGCTGGAAAGACAGATTATAAGAAGCTTGGAGTGATATGTTGGTGAAAGGACAAATGAGACGGACTACAGACTACGTGTGTGGACAATCTGAATTTGTCATTTTGTCCTGCCAAAACTAAGGTCCTGTTTCATTCCTTATCTTGTGAATATATGTGAATATGTAGTGTAGGATCAATATTATGTATATAGTGTTCGAGTATAAATTTTCACAAATTTATCAATAAATTTAAAATCTTTTAAATTATGTACTCGACACTATATCAAACCCACATTAATTAAGGGGGAGCATAAAAATGTTCCTAATAAGCATGCTAATCAGTAAGATTCTTCTCCCCAACAGTTTAATCAATTAATATCCAAAATATCAAAAGATTTGACATTTTTGATAAGAGGAGAAAATGTGATTAAAACTATGCAATTAATAAACTGTGTCTTAATAAAGACTTTAAGTGCAGTTTTACTGCCCTTGTATGTGCAAAATGCTTTCGATTATCGATATGACATATGGTAGGGAAACATGTCTGAAAAATGATACATCAAGGTACAAATACTTTGGTTATATCACAAGTCCCCTTGATTGATTTTCAAAATGGTTTTATTGGTTAATACAATGTAAATACCAAAATACCGACCAAGTTGTTAATCTTATGATGTTATAAGGCGTTTAGGATAGGTATTACGTTTTTTGTTTCAGTCAGACCGAGGGGATCTACCCTAGGGGGGACATCATTAGTTAGATTAGAAGTCTTTTGGGATGATATAATAAAGGAAGTCAAAGTGAGAGAAAAGGGATAATGTTTTCCATGGCATGAGTTATATGGAAAAACCAAGAACGGTGATCATGAGGACGTGATGGTTAATCATAGGAAGGGGTTGGACGAATGAAAAAGAATTGTAAAAAGATAAATGGTGAAAGAAAGAAAGCCCTACTTACACATAGGCAGGAAACCAGGTTCAATAACATATGTCTATCAGAATAATAGATGTTGTCTGGTATTGAGATAGTCATCATGGACTCCACTAACCATCAAGGGCTCTCAAAAGACTTTTTGTTTCATTGCTCACGGACGACAAACATGTTATCTATTCATCTTTTCACTCTGAGTTAGTTGAATTGAAAAAGGTGACAGTCAGCTCTTTCCTCTGATTATTAAAACAAACTGACTATAATAGTCTAGATCCAAAAGAGATCATAGATAAATCTCACTAGGATTACTATTCCAAATTACTGTTCGTTCTCTACAACGTGGAAAACAAGTGAAAATAATACGAGTCGTAACGTATTATCCTTGTGATCTTGCTAGAACATCAAAGTGATACTTCTCAGTATTCTCAGTGACGATGGAAGTCCTACCAATGCCAACATCAAACAAGCACTGCGGCAGGTTACTTATGAGATCCTATATGGATCAAACTTGTGACGACTGGATATCGATTCGGTCCATTTTATGAATTGACGACTCAATTGGTAAGATAGTAACAAACTGATTCACCCTTATCATGTTTGTTGCTTTGAGCGTTCTGGTAATGAGAACAAGCAAGCAACAGTGAATCTGATGCTTACACATTAGAGGATCCAATACTTTATGTCACACCCCGTCAGCGGCGAAAACACGGGAATGTGACACAATGATTCATGCCCACGCAGGGGTCCATACAATCTTAAACATCAATCCTCAAGAAAACAAATCCATAACATACTTCAAAAAGCAAGACCTCTCAAACATGATCCATACAGGATACACTTAAAGTCTGCTATCTCACATCTCAACCTTAACGATCATTCTCTTCACCTGAAAATGATACTCGAAAACGTCAACAATAATGTTGGTGAGCTCGTAGGTTTGATTTAAAACCCAGTCGTTGTGCCAATATTTTCAACAATGGACAATTGTGCAATATGACAGTGAATATATGCAAACAAACCCATGACTTAGCATCCCCGCTAATCATGTACCATGACCTAGCATCCCCGCTAGTCATCAAACCAGCATATACCAATGCTCTTGGAGTCGCAACTCCGAATGTCACTTACGCACCTAAGGGCCTACCAGCTGGAGCAATTACTTAGGGCAGGACCACCACAAAACATAGCAAATCCTTGCTAATCACATACATTGTCGTGCATCTCGATGCATGCAAGTACAATCAAACCACATAATATTCACATAGCAGTCATAAGCACATAAATTGTCCCAAAAACAAAACCACGTTTCGCACAGGTAGAAAACACATTCAAAACACATTTGAGTATCATTTTCCCCCAACGGAAAAGATTTAAAAAGTGAGGCTACGAGAACTCACCTCAAGCAAAGGCGTCTAGCCGCAATCTCAATATCACACAAGCAAATGCAACGACGTCCGAACACGACCTAGTCTAATTAACGTTCCATTCAAATCATTCATTTCCAAAATAGTTTTCCCCCGGTCTGGTTGTACGGTTATCCTTAACATTTTAGTGGTGTGATGGTTGACGACTTAACTTCAAACGATGTCATATCCCAACCCATATCTCAATATAATATACACATATTATTTAAAGAAAATAGATAGGTAATATAAGAAATATATCCTGATAAATCCATCCGGTACACTTAGTTACCATAAATTAATCATTTATACTATACGAAATGAAACGTTTATTCACGCTAAACATTTTAGAGAAGTTTTGAAAAATATATTTTTTGTCTTTTAGTCGACTTATTAAAATAATAATATAATAATATTTCATTATTAAATTGAAAAGTCACGTTTTGAGTAAAAATTCTAAGTATAGACTTTTTATGAAATTTCGACATGACCCGTACGTTTATATAACGTTTTCCAAGGTTTTCAAACCTTAAATTCAACCACTTTTCACAATTTCACCATTTTTCGACAAAAACCTCAAAATCACATTTCGCAACGTTTATCAAATTACATTTCCCAAACAACTTTCAATAACATTTCATAAGTACACTTTGCCTTCTAAAAGTTCATCAAAACACATAAAACGACTAATTAACGCTTATTGGGCTTTAAGGCCCAATAAGGATCCTTTAAGGGTTTTACATATCCAAAATACGTTTTAAGCATGATACTAAAGCCCATTAGTATTTTTAAGTCAAAATAAAAAGCTTAACCAAAATAATCCGGACCTCAATAAGCCACAATAAGCCACGACTTATTGTGCTTATTGGGCCGTGAGCCCATAAGCTCCAAAATAAGTCCAAATACCTTATTAATAAGCTAATAAATTACGTAATATATTCGGTTATCACCATAGGCTATAAATATAGTCCACAAAAATACGACATACTAGGATAATAACCAAAAACACTTTCCTTGCATACCCTCTCTTTGCTGAGGGCTAATTAGCCCATAATAAGCCATTCGAGCTTAAAAATAAGCCAAAATAAGCCATATACAAAATAAGTTACATAGCAAATATATGTTTTTCAACCATCACGATCACAATATCAAAAATAATAAAACCTTATACCCTTTTCTTTTCCATTCGAACCCAAACTGAACCCTTTTTATCCATTCGCAAACTTTTTATTTTCGATTTTTAACAAACGCACCGTACAACTAACATCTATGCATTATGTAACACACAAAAATACAAGTTAAATGTAAATTTAGAAAACTTACAAAGAGGGTTTCAAAAAGCGAGAACGAACATGAACCGACTACCCAAACGTAGTTTAAACGATTACTCGAACACTAGAATCAGCCCAAAAACACTCTAAACCACCATGTTCTTGATCAAAATTCAAAAAAAAAAAATTGTATGTGTGTTTGAGTTCGGCCGTGGCCAATGAGATAAAGAGAGAAAGTGTGTGTATAATTTTTGATGAATTATTTTTAAAATGAGATAAAACAAACCATATAAGCCAAAATGTACCAAGGAAGGACCATGTTTAAAATTAAGCCACATTGTCTTCCTTGTGTCTTGAACCCGCGACTAAGGTATCCAAGGGGCTCGGGGTGCCTTCTTTTCGTGTCGGGTTCACTTAAATCTCAAAAACCGTGATCGTAAAATATTTCTCGAAGTTACTTAGCATTTTTATTCATCTTAAAAATACTTTTCCAATAACTTAGAGTATTTACACGATATATTTCCACGTTATACTTCCCAAAAACTCATTTAAACATTAACGGACGCGCCGGGACTCATTTTTCGGCATTTCTCACAATTCACGGGTCAAACCACCCGAAACATAAATAACAAAATAATACCCTCTAATAAGGATTATTATACACAATAAACCATAAAATACCTCAAATCTCATAAATTCACCACCGTCAACACGGTACATATTCTAATAAAACTGACAAACGTCAAATAGTCAAAGGACTAATATTAGAATATTCAAAACACGGAAAGGCAAAGGTTACATTCTACCCCCTTCAAAACAATTTCTCCCCCGAAATTCAACTACTATAAGCACTAAACAGATGCAGATACTTAAGTTTCATCTGATCTTCACGCTCCCACGTGAATTCAAGTCCACGTTTCGAATTTCACATAACCTTGACAATGGCAATTATATTCTGCTTTAACTTCTTGAACTCTCGTTCCAATATTTCCACAGGCTCTTCCACAAAATTCAACTTAGCATCAACTTGGATCTCATCCAAAGGCACTTACAGTGTTGGATCAGCCAAACACTTCTTAAGGTTCGACACGTGAAACGTGTCATGAATACCATTCAATTCCTCAGGCAACCTAAGTCTATAGGCGACCGGACCGATCCGTTCAGTGATCTCAAAGGGTCCGACAAACCTAAGTGCTAACTTTCCTTTCTTCCCAAAGCATACCACACCTTTCCAATGTGACACTTTGAGCAAGACATACTCACCTACACTGAACTCTAAGGGTTTTCTCCTTTTGTCAGCATAATTCTTCTGACGATCACGTGCAGCCTTAAGCCTATCCTTAATCTGCGAGATCTTCTCATTAGTCTTTTGCACTAACTCAGGTCATATCAACTCACCTTCTCCGACCTCTGCCCACATAATCAGCGAACGACACTTTCTTCCATACAAAGCCTCAAACGGCGCACATCTCACACTAGAATGATAACTATTGTTATATGAAAACTCAAATATGAAGATGAACATTCTACAAACTTACCTTCGAATAGTTAGGACGCAATTCCACTCAGCAGTCTTTCCAAGGTGTTGGATTATTCACTCACTTTGACCGTCAGGGATCTCTGAGGGTGGTAAGCCAGTACTCATGTCTAAACGGGTTCCTAATGCCTCTTGCATTGACTGCTAAAACCTTGATGTGAAACGACTATCACGATCATAGATGATCAAGATCGGCACACCATGTCTAGCAACGATCTCATTCAGGTACAACCTAGCCAATCTATCCATCTTATAATCCCCACGCATAGGTAGAAAATAAGAAGACTTAGTCAATCGGTCTACAATGACCCAGATTGTGAGATGCCCACTACTAGTCCTTGGTAACTTATTCACAAAATCCATGGCTATTCTCTCTCATTTCCACTCGGGAATCTTAGGTTTCTGCAGCAAGCCATACAACCTTTGATGCTTAGCCTTAGCCTTCAAACAAGTCAAATACCTACTAACATAAACAGCTATATCCTTCGTCATTCCCGGCTACCAATACATATCTTTAAGGTCATAATACATCTTATCAGCTCCTGGGTGTACATAGTACTTTGACTTATAATCTTCATTTATTATTAGGGTTCTCGCATCACCCTTCAAAGGAACCCATATTCGATCTAGGTAGTACAACGCTCCATCACTCATATGCTCTATCATTTCATCTAGCCCTCTTTGCAATCCTATAGACTCATCTGATGCCTCCTTCTGAGCCGTCAGTATCCTATCCTTGATACTCAACTGAAGGGTCATATTCATAGCTTGAACTCTCTTAGGTTTCACTCTCTCTTTCCTACTCAGTGCATCAGCTATTACGTTCGCCTTACCAGGATGGTAGCGAATTTCTCCAATCATAATCACTAAAGTTTTCCAGCATACGTGTCACATGCAGGGGTGAGCGCGGTTCCGGAATCGCAAAGAACCGACCCGGAACCAAGAACCGAAAAATGCAAATTTTAGGAATCGAGAACCGAACCGAAGTGCGTGTTTCGGTTCCCTTCGGTTCTTGGGTTCGGTTCGGGTATTTCAGTTCTTACCCGATTGGAACCGAAATTTTTTTATACATCCATAAAAAAGTTCGGTTAAACTAAATGTCACAGGACTTAATTGGTTATTAACTTTTTTTGGTACAAACCATCTTAGTAAACGAATGAATATAGCAAACTTGTCAGTTCTTTTTCGTGATCTGGAAAATAAACGTCAAAGAATAAACTGATTCTGCATTGTTATCAAAGTACGAATATCAATTTACGTAAACGTTCCATTATAGTAGCAGTTTTAGGAAAAAATTAGTCTGTGAAATAATTCATTAAAAACTACAGTCACTTAAAAAAACATTCATTGGAAATAAAGATAGATTTTGTCCTTCACATTGTCCGCATTAGGTTTGTAGTGAATTCAAGTCCACGTTTTGAATTCCACCAAACCTTGACGACGGCAATTATACTCTGCTTCAACTTCTTGAAGTCTCGTTCCAAGATTTCCACAGGCTCTTTCACAAAATTCAACTTAGCATCAACTTGGCTCTCATCCAAAGGCACTTATAGTGTTGGATCAGCCTAACACTTCTTAAGGTTCGACACGTTAAACGTGTCATGAATACCATTCAATTCCTTAGGTAACCTAAGTCTATAGGCGACCAGACCGATCCGCTCAGTGATCTCAAAGGGTCCGACAAACCTAAGTGCTAACTTTCCTTTCTTCCCGAAGCGTACCACACCTTTCCAATGTGAAACTTTGAGCAAGACATACTCACCTACACTGAACTTTAAGGGTTTTCTCTTTTTGTCAGCATAACTCTTCTGACGATCACGCGCAGCCTTAAGCCTATCCTTAACCTGCGAGATCTTTTCAGTAGTCTCTTGCACTAACTCAGGTCCTATCAACTGACTTTCTCCGACCTCTGCCCACATAATCGGCGAACGACACTTTCTTTTATACAAAGCCTCAAACGACGCACATCTCATACTTATGAAAACTCAACCAACGGAAGATGAACATCCTAACTTCCCCCAAAGTCTAGGACGCATGCCCTCAGCATGTCTTTCAAGGTTTGGATTGTACGCTCACTCTGACCGTCAGTTTGAGGGTGGTAAGCCGTACTCATTTCTAAACGGGTTCCTAATGCCTCTTGCATTGACTGCTAAAACCTCGATGTGAAACAACTATCACGATTAGATATGACTGAGATCGGCACACCATGTCTAGCAACGATCTCATTCAGGTACAACCTAGCCAATCTATCCATCTTATAATCCTCACGCATAGGTAGAAAATGAGCAGACTTAGTCAATCGATCCATAATGACCCAGATTGTGTCATGCCCACTACTAGTCCTTGGTAACTTAGTCATAAAATCCATGGCTATTCTCTCCTATTTCTACTCAGGAATCTCAAGTTGCTGCAGCAAGCCAGACGGCCTTTGATGCTCAGCCTTAACCTTCAAACAAGTCAAACACCTACTAACATAAACAACTATATCCTTCTTCATTCCCGGCCACCAATACCTATCTTTAAGGTCATAATACATCTTATCAGCTCCTGGGTGTACATAGAACTTTGACTTATAGGCTTTATCCATTATTAGGGTTCTCACATCACCCTTCAAAGGAACCCATATTTGATTTAGGTAGTATAATGCTCCATCACTCCTATGCTCTATCATCTCATCTAGCCCTCTCTACAATCTTGCAGACTTATCAAATGCCTCCTTTTGAGCCGCCAATATCCTATTCTTGATACTCGACTGAAAGGTCATATTCATAGCTCGAACTCTATTAGGTTTCACTCTCTCTTTCCTACTCAGAGCATCAGCTACTACGTTCGCCTTACCAGGATGGTAGCGAATTTCGCAGTCATAATCACTAAAAATCTCTATCCAGCGACGTTGTCGCATTTTCAATTCCTTTTAACTAAAGATATGCTGAAGACTCTTATGATCCGTATATATGACACTCTTTGTCCTATACAGATAATGTCTCCAGATCTTTAGGGCAAACACAACCGCACCCAACTCTAGATCATGAGTGGTGTAATTCTTCTCATGGACTTTCAATTGCCTAGATGCATAGGCTATCACTTTACCTCTTTGTATCAACAAATAACCTAGTCCTAACCTAGACACATCACAATATGGTACAAAATCTTCTAGTCTATTAGGAAGAGCTAGAACAGGTGCATTACACAACTTATACTTTAAAGTTTGAAATGCATTCTCCTGCTCCTCACCCCAGTCAAAGGTCTTACTTTTCTAAGTTAAGATAGTAAGTGGCTTAGCTATCTTAAAAAAGTTCTTCACGGATCTACGATAATACCCTGCCAATACTAAGAATGAATGAACTTCAGATGGAGTTCTAGAGGCTTCCCAACTCTTAACAACTTCAATCTTACTAGGGTCTACATGAATCCCATCACCATTAATTACATGCCCAAAAAACTATACTTCTCGTAACCAGAATTCACACTTAGAAAACTTAGCATACAACCTTTCCTTCTTAAGCAGTTCTAATACCAATCCTAAATGCTCTTCATGCTCCTCCCGAGTCTTATAGTAAATCAATATATCATCAATGAACACTATCACAAACTTGTCCAGATAAGGTCTACATACCCGATTCATCAAATCCATAAATACCGCCGATGCGTTAGTCAGACCAAAGGGCATTACTACGAACTTGAAATATCCATAACGAGTTCTAAACGCAGTCTTTGAAATGTTATCCTCATGCACTCTCAGCTGATGGTATCCGGACCTAAGGTCTATCTTAGAGAAGTATTGTGATCCTTGAAGTTGGTCAAATAAGTCGTCAATCCTAAGGAGTGGATAACGATTTTTGATGGTCAACTTGTTCAACTCTCTATAATCAATACACATTCTAAAGGAACCATCCTTTTTCTTAACAAACAATACCGGTGCTCCCCAAGGCGATGAGCTTGGTGGAATGAAACCTTTGTCCCGGAGTTCCCTGAGTTGACCCGACAACTCCTCCAATTCAGAAGGTGTCAAACGATAGGGAGACTCCGTAACCGGCATTGCTCCAAGGACCAACTCAATCTGAAACTCGATTTCCCGAACAGGCGGCAATCCTGATAGATCATTCGGGAATACCTCGAGAAAATCTCTCACTACCATGATCTCTTCTTGTTTCTTCTCTTTAGCCTTAGCACTCATTAACTGTCTCATCTTCTCTTCTACTTTTTCTCCTAATACTCTAAGCACCTTGCCATCTAGTAGTAGTATCCTCACTACTTTCTCATGACAAATTATCTCAGCCTTATGGTTAAACAACCAATCCATTCCTATGATCACATCAAAACTCCCGCTTCTAAAGGGTATCAAGTTATTGTCAAACACATGACCATCTATTTCTAGTTTGCAACCCTTAATGACCTTAGCAATTTCTACTAGCTGCCCGCTAGCTATCTCAATTTCATAACTAAATCCTAAATCACTGGGCTCTATTCCTAACAAAGGTATAAAAGTAGTGGAAACAGAACTATAGTCGGCACCAGAGTCAAATAAAGTAGTGGCATAATGATCGTTTAGAGTAAACGTACCCTTCACGATGTTCGGGTCCTGGCGAGCCTCCTCTGCTCCCAACATGAATGCCCTTCCTCTTGCCAGGTTCCTTTGGTTTCCACGACCTTGACCCCCATTGTTAGCTAAAGCTTGGTTTGGACGGTTCCCTCCCGGCCCTTGTGCTTGATTAAACCTAGGACAAGCTGACTTGTAGTGATCGGTACTTCCACACTCATAGCATGCTCCACGAGCAGCTGTAGGGTTTCTCACATTCATCAGATTTACATTCCTAGGCACGACTCTATAACCCTTGGCAAAATGATCTTGGCGGTTACAGTTAAAACATGTGCGACAAGGCGCCTCAGGTGGATGGTAAGTGTTACAGGTGGTACACTTGGGTACCGTACCCGTGTTCTCTCTCTCGACAGGGTTGGTGGTTGTAGCAAAGGCATTTCCAGTCCTAGTCCTTTTGTTATCATCTCTCACACTCCTATCCTTGCTAGGTTCTCCCCTATTTCCTCTCTTCTCAAGGTTCTTTTTGATGGGTCCATTCCTAAGGGCTTCATCAGTCAATGTGCCAGCTATCTGCACAACCTTTTGGATGGTATTTGGCTTCGTTGCTGCCACCATTCCTCGAATTTATGGAGCAAGGCCATACACATACCTTTCAATCCTATTACTTTCTGGGGTTACTAAGTGAGGAACTAACCTAGCCAACTCATGAAACCTATCAGTATACACAGCATGGCCAGCCCCGACCATGGCGTGATTTCACAATTTAGTTTTCAACTTTTGCATTTCATTACTCGGGCATAATTCCTCTCTAGTTAAACTCTTAAAGTCTTCCCATGACATACCTACATCGGTCTCTCGACTTCGTGTGTGGATTTGAGAGTTCTACCACGTGAGAGCCTTACCAACAAGTGAACCAGCAATGTACTTCACCTTTTGGTTTACCTCACACCCACTCATATCTTGAACAGACTCCATCTTCTCTATCCAACGGGTATAGACTATAGCATCTCCCTTACCATCATACTCTTTCGGGTTACAAGCTAAGAACTTCTTATAAGTACAACCCCTATGGTCGTTGTTTGCAATGACATTCCTAACATCGCCCTGGATGTTGTCATTGACGGCATCGCCGTTTTGATTTCTACCATTCCCCTGATTGCTACCTTGGTTGCCTACTTGAGCTAAGACAGTGAGAAGTAAATTCTGCAGTTGTTGTGCAATGATAATGGAGAAGTCAGGGACTCCATCAACACCATCATTCACCTCATTACCTCGGCCACCTACTTGGCCACCTTGACCATCAATCTCACCATTACCCTGATCACCAGATCAACCTCTAGTTCTACCACCTCCTCTACCAGTCCGTCCACCCGTCCTTCCTCCTCGTGGTGTGGCAGTTGCCCTACCAGCACTTCGCGTCGTCATTCTTGGTGGCATTATCTACACGAGGGAGGACATAGGTAACGTTAGGTAGGCGGGAAGGTCACCATATATAGTATAACTTAATATACTACGATACACATAATACGGTCCTAAGGTGTCAACACCGTTTTGTGTGAATGATAATACTAAATATGCTTGAGTCGTGACGTTTATAACTACATTGGCCACCATATTTATATCCGTATCCTTTCCCAGGCGTGCCTAGTATTAGGCTCACACATTTCGATGATTGACTTACTAGTACGATATACTATATAACCACATAAGCAAGTAGAAGCGAAACACCACGCACATAGATCCTAAAACGCAACTATATGACGGTTCCTAGGTTATAGTCCAGGCCAAACCACCTAGTTCTCTATAACCTTGGCTTTGATTACCAATCTGTCACACCCCGTCATAGGCGGAAAAACGGGAATGCAACATAATGGTTAATCATAACACAAGATACATAATAGAGAAGACTAAGATGCATAAATGAAAAGTGTGATGATGACCATCAACCTTAATACAACCTTGCGTGATGTCCCATCCAAGAACACATCATATAGTCGCCTACAAAACCAGATGCCCACGCAGGGGTCCATACAATCTTAAACATCAATCCTCAAGAAAACAAATCCATAACACACTTCATAAATCAAGACCTCTCAAACATGATCCATACAAGATACAGTTAAAGTATGTTATCTCACATCTCAACCTTAACGATCATTCTATTCACCTGAAAATGATACTCGAAAACGTCAATAATAATGTTGGTGAGCTCGTAGGTTTGATTTAAAACCTAGTCGTTGTGCCAATATTTTCAACAATGGACAATTGTGCAATATGACAGTGAATATATGCAAACAAACCCATGACTTAGCATCTACGCTAATGATGTACCATGACCTAGCATCCCCGCTATTCATCAAACCAGCATATACCAATGCTCTTGGAGTCGTAACTCCGAATGTCACTTACGCACCTAAGGGCCTACCAGCTGGAGCAATTACTTAGGGCAGGACCACCACAAAACATAGCAAATCCTTGCTAATCACATACATTGCCGTGCATCTCGATGCATGCAAGTACAATTAAACCACATAATATTCACATAGCAGTCATAAGAACATAAATTGTCCCAAAAACAAAACCACGTTTCGCACAATTCAGAAAAACAATTCAAAACATTTGAGTATCATTTTCCCCAACGGAAAAGATTTAAAAATTGGGTGCTAATGTAAACTCCACCTCAAGCAAAGGCGTCTAACCGCAATCTTAAATCACACAATGCAAATGCAACGAACGTCTAACACACCTAGACCAATAACTTCCATTTTTAATCATTCTTTCCAAAACAATTTTTCCCCCCGTGTCTGATGCATAGAGTCATACGCTTGTACGGTTTATCCTTAAATGTTTAGTGGTGTGATGGTTGATTGACTTAACCGTTTAAAACGATGATCATTTCCCAAATCATATCTCAGTATAATATACCATACTATTTAAAGAAAATAGTTAATAATATAAAAAATATATCCCGATAAATCCATCCGGTACACTTAGATTACCATAAATTAATCATTTATACTATACGAAATGAAATGTTATTAACGTTAAACATTTTAGAGAAGTTTTGAAAAATATATTTTTATCTTTTAGTCGACTTATTAAAATAATAATATAATAATATTTCATTATTAAATCGAAAAGTCACGTTTTGAGTAAAAATTCTAAGCATAGACTTTTTACAAAATTTTGACATGACCCGTATGTTTGTATAACGTTTTTCAAGGTTTTCAAACCTTAAATTCAACCACTTTTCGCAATTTCACCATTTTTCAGAAAAAACCTCAAAATCACATTTCGCAACGTTTATCAAATTACATTTCCCAAAACAACTTTCAATAACATTTCATAAGTACATTTCGCCTTCCAAAAGTTCGTCAAAACTCATAAAACGACTAGTTAACGCTTATTGGGCTTTAAGGCCCAATAAGGATCCTTTAAGGGTTTTACATATCCAAAATACGTTTTAAGCCCCATGCTAAAGCCCATTAGTATTTTTAAAACCAAATCAAAAGCTTAACCAAAATAATCTGGTCCTCAATAAGCAACAATAAACCACGACTTATTGTGCTTATTGGGCCATGAGCCCATAAGCTCCAAGTCCAAATACCTTATTAATAAGCTAATAAACTACGTAATATATACGGTTATCACCATAGGCTATAAAATTAATCCACAAAGATACGATATACTAGGATAATAACCAAAAACACTTTCGTTGCATATCCTCTCTTTGCCGAGAGCTAAAAAGCCCATAATAAGCCATTCGAGCTTAAAAATAAGCCAAAATAAGCCATATACAAAATACGTTACATAGAAAATATATGTTTTTCAACCATCATGACCACAACATCAAAAATAATAAAACCTTATACCCTTTTCTTTTCCATTCGAACCCAAACCGAACCCTTTTTATCCATTCGCAAACTTTTCATTTTTGATTTTTAACAAACGCACCGTACAACTAACATCTATGCGTCATTTAACACACAAAAGTACAAGTTAAATATAAATTTAGAAAACTTACAAAGATGGTTTCAAAAAGCGAGAACGAACACGAACCGACTACTCAAACGTAGTTTAAACGATTACCCGAACACTAGAATCACCCCGGAAACACTCTAAACCACCATGTTCTTGATCAAAATTCAAAAATAAAATTTGTATGTGTATGTTTGAGTTCGGCCGTGGCCAATGAGAGAAAGAGAGAAAGTGTGTGTATAATTTTTGATGAGTGCTTTTTGAAATGAGATAAAACAAACCATATAAGCCAAAATGTACCAACGAAGGACCATGTTTGCTAGAATTAAGCCACCTTGTGTCCCTTGTGTCTTGAACCCGCGGCTAAGGTATCCAAGGGGCTCGGGGTGCCTTCTTTTCGTGTCGGGTTTACTTAAATCTCAAAAACCGTGATCGTAAAATATTTCCCGAAGTTACTTAGCATTTTTATTCATCTTAAAAATACTTTTCCAATAACTTAGAGTATTTACACTATATATTTCCATGTTATACTTCCCAAAAACTCATTTGAACATTAACGGACGTGTCAGGACTCATTTTTCGGCATTTCTCATAATTCATGGGTCAAACCACCCGGAACATAAATAACACAATAATACCTCTAATAAGGATTATTATGCACAATAAACCATAAAATACCTCAAATCTTATAAGTTTACCACCGTCAACACGGTACATATTCTAATAAAACTGACAAACGTCAAATAGTCTAAGGACTAATATCAGAATATTCAAAACACCAAAAGGGCAAGGGTTACATAAGCGGTTATGGCTATGGGGTGCCAAGGCTCGAACCCTTTACCTTATGCTTTCAAGTGCAAATTACCCTCACCTATTACCAACTGAGTTACGCGCCGTTGGCTAAAAAATACAATTGAAACATGGTTCCACAAAGAAATCCAATTGAAACATAATTTTTGTACATCATTAAAAACAAATTTTTAAAGACAAAAGGGTTTGTCTCGGTAACCGGTATTGTGTGAGAAGCTCCTCAACCTTTGGTTATGGGTTCAAGTCTTAATTATAAGATGGTTATTGCCGTTTAACAAAACCCTTATTAAGCCGCTTGAGGTTGGAAACGGTTTTGTTTTGATGATTCATAAAACGCGCATAGTTATTGTGGAAAACTAGAAGGGATTGAATAGTTTTGGTCTTTAAAAACTTAGTCTTGAAACTTATTACGAACAAGTAATAATAATATGAATGAATAAATGAAAGACAACAAATATAAGAAAGATCAAATCAAAACAAACACGAGGATTGTAGTAGTCCGGTCACAAAACTTCTCTTCGTCCTACTCTACAGTTTCCGACTCGAGAGTTACTCCACCAAATCAACAAGCTCCCATCTCTGTGGAGAAAATCGTACAACGTTGTTTACACTTTTACAGATACTAAGCTAGACTTCGAGTCCTAACTAAGTAGAACCAACCTTTCTCTTGCAGTATTTTGAGGCCTAACACACTAACCCATCTCACTCTAATTTGGTGTATAATACTCAAAATGACTTCGAAATTTGGTAACACAACAAAGATGAAAATACAAAACTAAAACTATAACACAAAAGACTTGAACTCTTCTTGTGTTCTTCCCTTGCTAAAAGTGGATCACTCTGAATGAATATAAAACAAGATAATGATACAAGCTAATGTGTGTATGAAAGTGTTATGTAATGGTGAAAACATGTTTGCAAGAGGTGAGTTGAAATGGTATCAAATGACTTGCCCTCCCATAATAAGATTACAACCCTAATCATCTATATATAATAATCCTATTCTTGTAGAACAGTCTGATGAACAATCTTTACCTAAAATAAAACGATAACTACAAATAAATAAAACTATCCTTAAAACTGTATTTTAATAGTCAATATCCATAATTAATTAATTCAATTGTATCAGGACACCGTCCGCAAAAACACCTTGTCCCTCAAGTTTCCCTTTAAAATCTTAGCCCGTGATACCAGATCCCATGTTCTTCGTTGTATCCCTTTTGTGTGCTTTAACAACAAGTAGTAGTCTTGATATATCTTTTTGAGTATTGTTATGCAGACTTGTAATTGTTTATGTAAATCCAAACTTTCAAATCCATTACCAAGCGAGGTAAATAGATTTCTAGATTTTCTAGGTCGGGCACATGTTACCATAAACTTTTTCCAGAACAGCCTTGCTTTCATCCTACTTTTATGGCCTCGTTGGTTTAGTTGTACCCTGAATAAAGGAACCTGCCCCTCCTCCTCTTGATTCTTCTCTTCTTTTATTGCTACTATTATCAATTTGTGAAACTTTTCCACATCCCAATACTTTGGCCTTAAGTTTTTTCTCATAATAGTGTTGATTCAGCGTTAGAATTATGCAATTCCAACCTAATATCATCATAACATCACCGTATTGGTGGTACATACGGGGCCGTCTTTGCAGCTACCTTAGTAATTTGAGGATCATGATCTACATGTGTTGATTGTGATGGAGGAGTACCCAAGATTAGTTGCCTGAGTTCCTCAAACTTTGCATCTAACTTCACATCTGATTCTTCCTTCATAGCTTTGATACTTGCCTCTAACTTTTCAATACCATCGTCAATATTCTTTTCCAAAGCATCCATGCTTGCTTTTGCTTCTGCCTTATACTTGATGAATTCAGCATCCAATTCAGCAACTTTTTTGTTAGTCATGACTTTTGATGAACAATAGACGATGAACAGTAGCCGATGAATAGTGATTTTTTTAAACCCTAGAATCGAAACAACTCTGATACTAATTTGATATGAACTAAACTGATAATTTTATTAATAATGAAGACAAACACAAAAACAAAGAACAATGATAGGTTTTTCCAAGTCCTTAGACCGTATCTATTCCCTCCATAATAAGATTACAACCCTAATCATCTATATATAATAATCCTATTCTTGTAGAACAAGTCAGATGGAAATCTTTACCTAAATAAAACATATCTAGTAAATAAATAAAACTATCTGAATACTTATTTAATATCAATTCCACAATTAATTATTCCAGATCGTATCATAAAACAAGATAATGATACAAGCTAATGTGTGTATGAAAGTGTTATGTAATGGTGAAAACATGTTTGCAAGAGGTGAGTTGAAATGGTATTGAATGACTTGTTTAAATAGGCAAAAGAAAAATACATCACATGACCTACAAATCCTTTTAAACCCATGGATCCTGCATAGGATTCGTGAGTCTGCAAGGATCCGTAGATCCTGTAGATCATAAAATTTGTCCATTTTTGAGATGTCAATCACCATTTGTTTGAATTTTTTCCTATCTCGAATGCTTAGGGAAGAGCTGAGGCAAAACATGTTTGATGTTTTCCTAAAGCGTTAAACACTCTAAACTAAAAAATGGTTAATGAGAGTTTTTATGCAAAAACATATCTGATATTTTCCTCTTTGGTTTTGGATTATTACAAAATTGGTTAACCCATCTTTCAATGAAAGATGAGATTTAAATTAATCCCTAAACTATAACTTTCTTGCTAGTTGGCAAAATGATTTTTATAAAATACTTTATTTAAAATAAAGTTAAATAAAATGATGTGAATTTCTATAAAATTACGTTAGATTTTATAAAATGATACAAGAGTTTGAAGCATTGTTTATGATACAGCCATCTTTGGTCATTAAGCAAGTTTTAGGGATTCACATTCATACCTTAAGTAATTTTATCTAAAGGATAACTATGTCTAAAACATGTTTACTGATAACGCTTGAATTGAGTAAATTTTTATGCGCGTTATCCGTGTTTTTGTACATGTTATCTGGTTAATCTAACAAATTTTGGTACTTATTAGCTCCTAGTTATGTTTTCATGTTCGTAGTTAGCCATGTCAAAGAAAGTGAAGGAAAAGGCGAATAAATAATGAATAAACGAAGATTTATGCATGTACGAGGAATTTCCGACAAATGCAAGTCTCGTGGAGCATATTTGAGAAGATAAAAACATGAAGCCATTATTCTCAAAACTCAAAGATAGTGCAAGAAATGTTTTGAAGTGAAGGAAAATAGTTGTGGTGCAAGAAACATCAACCGCCGATCGAATCGAAAGAGAAAGGAAAAAGTGCACGCGGGAAAATGTCCCCAGCCGTAGGCGTGTTTTTTAGCGTGGGCGAACCACCAGCCACAAGCGATGTTCTCAGCCACGGGTTACTGTACTTAAATGGCAAATATATGTTGATGTACTTAAATGGCAAATATATGATGCCAACTCGCCCAAGACCGATCATTTGCCCACCATTACTCCATTTCCTGCCACCATTAAAACCTTTGTAGCCCAAGTTCACCCATTATTGGTTGTGGAACTCACCCCAAGCTTATATACTCTATTTGGCTAGTTTTGAGACACCAATTCATACCATACTACCAAGTATTGCTTAAGAAATTGTAACCGATCTCTTAGAACTCTCTTAAGCCAATCTCATAGACTTCAAACCCTCTGGAAAACGCATGAGCTTTGGGTGATCAAGAACTCATCTTACCAAGGTCTAAATCATCAAGGAATCATCATCACTTGCTGAGGCATCATTTCCTAATCATTTGTAGTCTCAATTACATCTTTGTAAGACCTTTTATTATGTTTTCTAGCATCAAAATTTATGTGATCATAACTTTGTTTGCCATGAGTGGCTAGTGCCTAACTCGTAAAGATATTTTCTTTATGAACACATCTATCGTAGCATGTTGCTGGGGCAACATTGACTAAGATCTCTTTATGTAACAATGACAAATAAACATTCGCAACACTTAAAAATCAAAAATGATAGCCAAAATCCGTAAAACAGGAACATCAGTTATGACGCGCTAGTCACGTGTCAGCATGTGGCCAGCGCGCACTCTCGAATTTCATTTTAGCGGATTTTTCTCATCGGCTTTCCTCTTACCCGACACATGTGGATCTTTCAATAAAGGTATGTACATGATACTTGAGCATTTAGAAACACTCGTAACGAGGTTTAGACTTAGAGGGGAGCAAAAACAAGTCATATCGTTTTTAACATAACGCTAACTCATTTTCTTTATCAAATGCCTCTAGCCAAACATTCTATCAAACGAAAGTATTCATTTGACCTTAATCCGGATTTACGTTGTCACTAATTACGTAACATGTTTTACTCCCTTATTGGTCAAACTAAGTCAAAGGTCACTTTGCGTAAATGCATCCTTTCCTTATATAGGATGTGATTTACTTGAGATGTAAAGCACTTAGCTTGCTTGCATTAAGATAATTAGTAATCATGTCCATAGTTGATAATCATGGATTAATTCTAAATGACTACCGAGTTTATGTTATTTGGAAGTTGATTATGCTTTGAATTTTATAACTTCCCACACTTAAATGTCTTACAAATTCCCTCATTTCTCTATATCCCTTACACATCCCTTACACCTCACTTCCCACTAATCATTCCCTTAATCATTTGTTTAATCCTTTTATTCCAAACAAATGATCACACACACTTACCTACACAATCCACTCTCCATTAAACATTTCCTAATCATTTGTTAATCCTCACATCCCAACAAATGATTACACACACTCTCCCACATATTCTAAACATTCTTTCCCATTTTCTAAATACATTTCTCAATCATTCTTGTCAAATTATTTTCTTCCTTAATGACAATATGATTAATCACATAATCAATCCTTTGATTATCTTCATCTTCTTCACAACCTTACACCTTCCTCAACCCTAAACCCAAATGTGACAACTCACATTCTCTTACACAATGTACTCTCTTGTACTTGTTGTTCTCCACATTTCCCACATAGGCTCCTATGTGTCAAATGACAACCTTCTCCCCCACACATTCTCCTCACTTACATATATTCCCTTTTGAATTTCAAGTCACACACACACACATACTTAAAGCTTCCTCTACACACTTCATCCACACACTTACTCACACACTCTCAAGTTTGAAATTCAAATCTATCATACACACACACACTCACACACTTCACCAAACTTCTCCTACACATTTCCACCTTTCATAACATTCAAAATTTGAATTTTAAATTTGAAATGTTAGGCTCCCTTCCATCACATCACAATCTAATCATTCAAACTTATATCCAACTTACATACACCTCACACCCTTCCTAACATTCAAATTTCAAACTTGAATTTGAAATGTTTAGGCTCCCTTCTATCACATAAACATCCCATCTTGCCAACTCACACACAACTCACTTCTCACAATTTGAATTTGAAATTTAAATTTCCCCCTCATAACATCCACCCTTTCTCTCCAAGAAAAGCATATTCCTTTGGCATGTTTTTTCTCTCTTAACTATGCCAACTCACCCACTTAACCATGATTAGTTTCTAACCCATCCAAGTACACATGAGGATACCCAATATACCCTTTGTCCAATAGTTCTTCCTTTATCTTTGAAATTTGACAAACATCCCAAAATCTTCTTTTAAACACTTTACAAACGTTTTTACCAAATGAATATTTGAGTTGGTTGACCTTTAGTGTAAGAATAATGGAAAGGTTAAAGCGTGGAGTACAATTGGGGTTTAACAAGAACGGGTATTTAAAAAGCCAAAAACCCAAAAAGCCAGATCAGGCTTCTGGTTTGCTGGCCACGCGCTGACACATGGCCAACGCGCCACTCTCGAAATGGTTTTTACCATTATGGGTTTTTGGCCTATAAATACCCCTCATTGGGTCTTGTATTCCTCACCTATTGTCATTATTTCTTTCCTTTCTTTTCTCTTCTCCTACCCTCTAAGTCAAAGTGTTCTAACTTCTCAATCTATCATCTTATTGAAGAGAACACAACTCCGCAAGAGAGACACACAAGTACCTAATACACATTTATGTGTTATAAGTCGAGGGTCTTCTTTCTCATACCCTTTCTATTAGAATCGAGTCTCTAGATTAGGTTAAGACTTGATTTGAACAATCAACTTTCTTTCAATTTGGTTGTAAGGGAAGTCTTGTATCTTTGTGATCAAGCCTAGATCATTTCATTAGGGCGATCTAGAGGGGTTTGATATACTTCCAAGGTGAAGTTCTTAGTGGTCCTACGTGATCATCAGTGTCTTAAGGAGTAAGTCGAATCACGGGTTCTTAGATGTGGATTCTGAGGGCGGAATAACGTTGAGTGACTCTTCTTAATGAGCGCTGATCTTAGTGCATATCGGTGGAGTGAAGTTGTAACACGTTTATAATCCACCATAAGGATTATACTAGAGCAATAATATAGATGTCGTGGATTCACAAACTGAATGTAGGAAGGGTCTAAATCCCCTATCCTGAACCAATATATATCGTAGTCTCTCTCTCTCTCTCCCTCTCTCTCTATCTCTCTTTCTCTCTCTCTCTCTCTCTTCTCACTCTATATATAAATATATTTAAATATATATATAGTATCCATATATAAATATATATATATATAAATATAAATATAATATATATATTTATATATTCCACATCCATCTGTCCGTCTATCTACTCATTGTCTATCTCGCCAAGTAGATCTTTACACCACTCGGTTTCTTTAAGACTTGAAGTTTCGTAAACTTCAAAGCAACTAAAAAGACCGTATTCACCCCCTCTATGGTTCTACATTGTTCTTAATCAATTTCAAGCTAATACTACAATCCAATTGTGCTTAAGTTTCATGTGACAATTGCTTATCAAACTTGATTGGATGTTAATAATGCCATAGGTCGAAAGTGTCATTGTTAATCAACCAATTGTAACCTTTTTTGTCTATGATCGGCTACATTTTGTATTGACCATTTCCTAAGTAGTTTGATTAAACAAGAAGCTTTTGTTTGGTTGTTGGTAAAATTGTGAAACTAATGCGAATCGCTTTTGCTAGAAAAGAGTTAGTCTTGAATTGATTGATTGTGCTTAAAGCTTGTTTTCATCACTATATGATATTGATGAGGGTTATATGTTTTAAAAACAATAGATTGGATTACTCGTCAAATTATTGTAATCAAATTGTTAAGAATGATTGTCACGAATTGAGCAAACTAGTGGCCAAACTATTCCAAACACGTATAGTCTTTATTTATGAATTATCATCATCATTATGTGTGTACGTTTTGCTTTAGTGTTATTGCTAAAAGAAGTGTTTTAAAACTCAATCCCCAAAATTAACAAATCCTCGCGAACGATCTCGACTTACCGTTTAATATTGATACAAACGAACATATATATTTTCTCGTGTGTGTTTTGTTCATCGATTAGGTACTCGTGTTTATAAATTTAAAATTTGCTCAAACGAGACACATCATTTACTTATGCTTTTACTTAATACGCTTTGTATATTTGTTATTAGTAAAACGTAAAGAAATCGTTAAGTAGAAATAACGTTTTTATGCATTTATTCATATTAACAGTTGTGTTTACCACAACATCTAATTTTTTTTTGGTGCTTATGAGCCCGAGAAGACGATCGACCAACTATGGTTAAGATTATAATTTTTTAGTTGGTGATCCCCTAAGATGCCACCATAAGAATACAACCTTTTAAGTATCAATAGCCATATGGCATTATAAAAAATATGTGGTATTCTTTTCGGTGCGATTGTTGCAAAGAAGGGATCTAAATGTACCGAGATGAATCTCATGCCTAGAATACCATCGTCCATAATATTTTAGAAACGTCTCAACTGAGACTTAACCAATAACCTCTAAGTTGAGGAGTCATACAAATGACGCTAAGCTAAAGACCGTTTGGCATTCACGGTTTAGTATACACAAATAACATGGATGATGTAGGTGCATAGAATTACACAACTTGGTAGTGAATTCAATTAGGTTATGCAATATTTGTTTAGAAAAAGTTATGAGTTTGTGTAGTTCTTCGGAATATGAAAGTTATGCACCAGTTAGATACAATCTTATCGACACTCAAGCTAGTCATGGTGATCGAGATATAATATTGATGACGACCATGACGTGAGAATTTTAGCTATGAGTAAGTTGATAAGACAAATGAGAGGACAAGAGGTGTCATTCTTTTATCAAAAAGATATAAATAACATGTGTAATGTTATTTTTGTTATGAAGAACAAAAAGAGTGCGTTAGTGCACACTCCATTTATCTCAAGATACGAGGCGTACCTCGGCTTGTCTCGACAAACCCTTGGTTTGATCCATGTGAATCATTTTCAAAGTTGATTGCATATATAAATGGCCGCTCAAGTATCAATCAAACACAATATTCAAATTACAAAAAAAAAAGTTGGTTTGAAGTTTTGAACGACTATTCAAACTTTATATTATTATTCATTTGTTTTAGTTAAAAAACAATTCTATCATATAATATGATCACTTAGCGAATTTGGGCACGTACTTTTTTTGCGTGATCAGCGTTGACCATCTAGAATATTTTACGATAAATAACTCAATTAAGTATGTATAACCCCATGCGTACAATCTTGCACCCAATGTCATGCACACATCACTTTGTTCAAAATTCTTTAATAGTTCATATATACGTTCACACAAGAGATTAACAAAAGATTCACATATATTGGGACACCACTTTGACGGAAAGTTACAGTGACAAAACGCAATCACGGAATTACCTAATGGTTTGTGCGTATTAATATTACTTTATACAATTATAAACCCGTGATTTATTATATACTGTTCAATATAAAAAATTAAAGATTGCGTTACGTGATAGTTTAGCAAACGGGCGGGAAAAAGTAAATATTGTTTATAAAAAATATTACAAAAAGATAACCAAAAATGTGTTTACTACTTGTATGTTATTTACCTGGGATAGTTAAGTTCAAACTCTTTCGTCAAAAACTTGTAGCTATTCTAGTTTTCGGCCGTCTATCATCTAGATAAAGCACAAATGTCTTGTGTGCTTGAAGGAGAAGCGCGCTGAAATTAGTTTATTGTGTTCATTATAACACTAGATCCTATTCACGAAATAACGTTTGAGAGCATGAGGGTGCGGATCTTTTGGTTTAATTGTATCGAGTTTAAAATGGGGTTTTCGGGTGAAAATTGTCCCGCCAAAAAACACTCTTTATGAAGATTGGAATAGCTTATGTGTATAACGAGTGTAAAATGACCCGCAGCGTTTTCGGCGGTGGTCGTAAGCAAATGTACTAGAAGAGATATTTAAGCATGATAAAAATACGAACGGGCTAAAAGTAGTCCGTTTATTACGATTCCAAATATTTTTTTGACATATTTTTATAAAATAGTGCGTAATTCAAGAAAGCATTGCCATATATTTGGTTAATCGATTTTTGTTTATTTTTTATCTGATTTATATTAAATGAAATTTTTTTTAGAAAAACGGTCGTAATTTAGAACTTGCAATATTGTATAATTATTGTATATGAATGGGAAACTCGTGAATAAATATTAAAAGTGAGGGATACCTTTTGTAATTTTTTTACTTTTGGCATTGAACACGGTAAGCAGTAGGGCTAGATGTGGTACTAAATTTTTAAAAAAAAAACTACATGGTGCCGGCCCAAATGGGGGCCCAAGTCAAACATAGCGGTCAAACATTTGCTCACCTAGTATATAAGTTTTTAAAAAAAAAAAACTATTTGGACCGACTCAAAGTGGGAGCCCAAGTCAAACTTAGCGGTCAAACACTTGCTGCATAGTATATAGAGTAATTGAAATGATTTAGAGAACAATAGCTATAAAATTTAGTAACTGAGTTAGCTTTGTCATTCAAAAAGTACGGAAAAATATTGGCATATCCTAACTTTTAAAGTCAACCAATAGGAATGCAAGTATCCAACTCATCTAGTTTAAGATAAGGGTTTTTCTAACATGTGCCCCAGGGGCACATGTTAAGGTGGGGACACAAGCTGTGTGTCACAGCCTGATTGACCAGCAGTTATTGTTATTATCTTAGCATGCCACACACATAACTGCTGGCCCAATCATTGTGTGGTAGAAGAGGTGGGTGGGGGTTCAGTGACACACAGCCCGGAAGTCTCCACCTTAACATGTGCCCCTAAGGCACATGTTAAAAAAACCCTTAAAATTAATTAAGTAAATTTGATGTGGATACAACAATTGTCAGAGGAAATACTACCGTAAAAGTTTAGCTAGATATCTTATAATGGACTTATATAGTAAAAAAATATAAACTTTGTCGACCTAACACAGTTATGTCTGAAAAAACATTACTATGATTCTTAGAAAAGCTAAAGATGCAATAATCTCACCAACCCCATACAGATTCTCAGTGATCGTGTCTAGTATTGTTTTTGAGAGAGACTTTTGGACTTTGTGCCTTCTTTACAGTTTGACTTTGGCTCACAAAGGTGTGAGCCTTTACAATTCACAATCAACCAATTAAGACTTTCTTTGGTTAGTGAATGTCATTGTCAATGTGTGTAATTTTCCTGATTTAGTTATCAATTCCATGTTAATGATTTTTATTAGCAACCAACCTTAAGAAATGTCGTTAGCATTTACCCTAATAATTTAAATCTCTACGTATCAAATATTATAGTCGACTTAAGTTTTCGGTTTTGAAAAGAAAATTATTTAATTCTTTTCAATCTCAAACAAACTTTTAGTTGTCAATTAGTAATTGGTAATCATCCAGAATTTTTTTACTTAGTGATATATGAATGGTAGGTTAACTTCTCTAAATTAATTATTATGTCAAGTAAATTCTTAAATCAATCCATACGAAAGATTATACACTAAGGCTGGATAGAGTAGGTGTGGTAAACACGACCAGACAATCGTCAGCGTCCACATCAGGTCGGATATCTCGTCTTTACAAGTAAAACTAGGCGTCAACCTTTAACACACTCACCTTTACCACCGTAATAAGAACTCACCGTTACAAAACTAAAACACACTTTACTCACCATTTTAGTTTATTTAAATTACTGTTTATTCATAAAACTAAAAAAATAAATTATTTACGTAAAACGTAAACGACGAAATTAATAAAAACTTTAACAAATTAAAAATCTTTGTATTCATAAATTTAAAACTTAAACGATACCATAGATAAATTAACACGCAACGATACCTAAGATAAAATGAAAACATAAAAACGTAAACAAAACTGCAAGTATATCTTTTCACCTTGATTTGTGCCCTTATTGCATCCATTACCAATCGCTGATCCCCGGTCAAGTGTTCGTATGGCTGGAGATATAACCTCATGTCTATCTATGTTTGTCTCGAATACTTCCGCAGCTGCAAACTCCTTTCACTACATTCGAGACCTCCCTCCTTTTTGAGCTCCATAAATTTTTCGCGTTGTGCAACCTCGTCACTGTCATCCTCGTTACCATCAACCTAGCCAGTGCAAACATTTCATTCATAGTTGACGATCCCGACGCATTGGACCCTTTATTTTTCGCTTTGTCCCTGCCATCTGGTCGTCGAATTTCCTGCACATCATCTTCATCGTTAACAGTATTATTCAAATTAATATACTAGCGTCCTCAGACTCTGCGTTGAACGAACTAGAACCAGATGACTTGTGCCTCTTGCTACTTCCCTGAGAACCTTGGTTGAAGTTTGGAAATGCTATCTCTTTGAAATTTGGGACTATCTTTTAAAACTTCCCAACAATGACGAAATTTAAAGGGGAGTCCCACTCCAGCTAGATAGTGACTCTTTGCCTTAATATGAATGTAATATCTCCGTCTCCGGGCTCCACTCGTCTAAGCGCCATAACGCATGACGTTACAGTATATTCCACAAAACCGAAACCTACGTCCGGGGGGTCGCACCACCTTCCATTTTCCCCTCCCACCACCCATTATCATTAAAACTCCGACGACCTAACCGCTGTTTTGTTTTGCTCTCCATGTACTCCAAAACCTCAACCCAAAAGCCATCTTTTTTCCTCGCGTTACCACGCTCGCTGTTTTCAGAAATGGAACGCCAACCTTTAGCCAACGCAATTTCTTCCTCAGTTGTCCAAGCAGTCTGTCGGGGTGCAGGCTCGGTTTGATTCACCCTCTTTTGGCGGTTGCGGGTTGCCTTCTTCTTCTTCGTTGGTGAGGTCGCAACTTGTTCAACCCTGGAGGAATCCGTCGGATTTGGGTTGTTGCTATAAACCGGTGTTCTCTTGAAAAGAGTCTGATAATTGAGGCGTGTACAAGTCTCCTAGCGAAAATGCATTAATCGGAGATAAGGGTGGATCCGTACGTGGTTGTGATGACGAACCACCCATTTTTTTTTTTTGAACGGCAAATTGAAATTAATAAAAAAACTAGCAAGAAGCTAGAAAATTACAAGGATATGGATTTAGGACATTTCATCCAGGAAATCCAATCAATATTGTTTTTACATCTATTGGAACACCAAGTAAAAGAGTACGAAACAATATCATCAAAAAGAAGCTCCATACGCGGATGAGAAGATCCAAAAAGCACTTGGTTGCGGAATTTCCAAATCATCCACCACATAACATAAAAGACCCCTTCTAGCATTTCCTTTTGAGCTTTAGAAAACCGAGTAGTTTTGAACCAAGCAATCCATTCTTCGTAACAAGAAAAATCTGGAATATCAATTTCCCACCATCGAGCAATTTTACGCCATAAAGTCCGAGCTAAATTACAAGAGTAGAAAAGATGCGAGCATGATTCTCCAGCTAAACCACAATTTGGGCATATAATAGAAGGAATATCAATCCCATTTGATTTTGTGAGACGTAGTCTTGGTGGCTAAATGGAAACGAGGAAGGTTGGGACGAGTACTCATGAAACGCGTTTGGTTGTGACCCGTAACCGTGAAACCCGTATTGTTCCGTTGTCAGTGCCGACGCCGGGTTTCGGTATGGTTGGTTTGGGTAAGGTTGGTTGTAGTATGATTGTGGTCGTAATAAGTTCGTGTTCGGTGATGGGTTTCGGAGCGTAAACGTGCCATCGGGTGTCGGTGGATTGCTTCGGTTGGGGTTTCTTGGTTGACGTTTGTTGGGTCGGGGAGTGTTTTGTTGAGACATTTTTTTGAAAGTAAAATAGAGTGTGAAATGTGTTTAGAGAGATTGTATATAAATTGGAAGAATTGTTTTTTTAAAATGTGTGAAGTAGTGGGTATTTATAAATAAAAAGTGAGGTTTTTAAAAAAAAATTATACATAACGGTATACAAATAAAGGGGGGCCCACATTTTTAAAACTCACCTTCGGTGAGTAAGTCACCTTAAGTGCAAAAAAACCACACGAAACTCACCACAATATTGGCCACTCACCTAGGTGAGTTTTGGACGGGCGTGGTAGTCGCGCGTGACTTCCAAACTCACCTAGGTGAGTTTCGAACCACTCCGTCCAGCCTAATTATATTAGAAATTAACAATAACTTAATTACTCAAACGTAGAATTATTAATGCTATAGCTGCGAATTTTGACATCAAATATGCAAACTAGCTAAAAGGTTCTTTCATATTTAAGTCAATAACTTAATTTTACTCAAACGTAAGAACTTAAGTTAATGCTATATGCTTTGCGAATTTTTGTGAATAATCAAATATGCAAGACTAGCCTAAATGCGTTCTTTCAATACGTTAAGTCGAATATTATTATTAAACCGAGTAGTCTAATTATTTTCCACGTCAAATATGCATTTGATAAGTTAGTTACGTCTAGTTTACTGAATTATTTTATCGTGCCTCAAAATTTTGTATTTAGTATATTGTTTTTTGAAATATCATATACTCTGCTATGTTATCAATAGTGGATAAGTAGTTATATTATAACCCAATTTTTAGTGTCGCAGCACTTTACACCAATATATTATGACCTAATCAGAATTTATTATACAATTTAGTTTCCCTTTATTTAATTCATGCTGTATTATCTAAGGATTCATTTTTGGGGGGTTATTTTAGATAATAAAACAATTTTTGGTAATTTTGAAACTTAGCCATATAATAAAATGACTCGATTTATTTGTCATTGTTTGCATATCCCAGATTTAGATTAACACTTTTAATATCTAACTTAAAATAAATTGATACAGTTCTATTCTTTTGAATAATTATATTTGATATTGAATGTATTTTCAGATTTATTTTGTATTGTTATGTTAACTCCTTAAAATTAAATTTAAAATGATTGCAATTTATATCTCTGATATAAATACAATTTATTTCTTTGATAATAAATAACACGATTTAATACATGTTTGAAATTGTGTTTCAATTAAAGGGTGTTTTTTAGAATAACACTGTATGTTACTTTATGACCAGTATACATGTAATGTTTTTTTTATTGTATAACTTGTTATGTTTATCAAAACAACATGAGTGTTTTTTGCTTATTTTGGAAATATTTGTTCCTTTTTTATAGTATTGATACCATGAGCTACAAACACTTAAAAACATATAAAATCGTACAAAACGTTGAAAACCGTACAAGTACGTAAAAACGTATAAAAAGCACTTCGGTTAGTAAATAGAACAACTTTGGCTTTTAACTTAAGAGAAACGAGTGGGAAATAGAGATTTTGCGTTTTAAAGAAAATAGGTAAAAAAAAATGTTTTGTAATTTTGGGAAATAAAGATTTTTTGTTTGATAAAGAATTTTTGCGAAAAACTTTAATATAAAGGCAATTTCTATTTTTCTTATTTTCCACAAATATTGTTTTCCCCGAATAAACTCACCCATAGTGTCTTCATCGAAAAAAAGCATCTTGCTACGATGTGACGAGCCTTACTGTTTTTAAAGATAATCATTTCTGCCAAAAGTTCAATATATACTCAATATTTGTCATAGTCCCAATGAACCAATCATAGCCACTTATTTTTTCATCAAAAATAAAAAAAACTCACTTTTCACTTTTTTTTTAAATTAAATATCTCACACACTGTTAATCGTTACGCAAAACAAAACATATCATCGCGACGAGAATTAAATTATCTTTCTATAGAGGGGCGACACTATGTACTTTCGACGAATTTTTTTTTATGATTTTATGAAGTCATATACGATTTTATAAAATCATATATGATTTATGAAATCATATATGATTTTATGAAATCATATATGATTCGTTATACGAATCATATATGATTCGTATGACGAATCATATATGATTTTCGCAATTCGTGACTGAAACAAAATTGAAAAAAAGTTCGTCGGAATCACAAATCATATATGATTTTATGAAATCATATATGATTCGTTATACGAATCATATATGATTCGTTATACGAATCATATATGATTCGTTATACGAATCATATATGATTTTCGCAATTCGTGACTGAAAACAAAAATCGAAAAAAAGTTCCTCGAAATTATATCGTGTCACCCGTCTACTGAAAGATAAAAAATACTCGTCGTGATGATGTATTTTTTGTCGTGTGACGATTTACCGTTTGTAAGATATTTTTTTTAAAAAGAGGTGAAAAATGGGTTTTTTTTATTTTTGATGAAAAAATAGATGGTTGAGATTGATTCATTGGATATATGACAAATAATGGGTCTATGTTGATCTTAACTCATATTGATTAACACTTTTGAAACTCCCTAAAATAAATGATACGATTTATTTTGAAACTACCTAAAATAAATGATATTGATTGTTTTATTTTGAAACTCCCTAAAAATAAATGATATTGATTGTTTCATTAATTGGGAAACAGATACGATTACACTTTTTAATTATGTTTAATACCAATTATACCCTTATCTATACATTTCCAGCCAAATTTTAATTATAATTATTTACAAAAATGCCATCATGCATTAATGACCATTGATTAAATGATCCAAGGGTCTAGATTGCTTTAAAATAGTTCTGTAAAGTTCTGCACATAAAATGAGTTCTCAATATAACGCGCCCCTATATCAATAAATGTATATGCAATTTTTTTATTCAAGAAGCAAAATAGTATAATGTATACCAGCCTGAAAATTTGATGTATATATACGATAATATAATATAGGTACATTTGATAGTAAGTTAAATCTAAAAATAGCAAGTTATGGCACGTAGGTTAGGTGTGCATGTGTAGGTATTCGCATCGCATGCCTGTGAATTGAGTTTTATCCAAGATATCTTTTAGCATGGCTTGAATATCAAACATTTTTTAAACCAAATTAAAAGTCTTCTGAGTATCCGTGAATTGAGTACAGAAATGTGAAACCCTTAGCGGGTCTAACAATGGAGTACAAAGTTTACAAATAAAGTATAATTAAGAAATCATTAGCCTAAGCTTAGTGGAGGATAACTGGAATATTGGAATTTGACAAAATCAGCCATATGTCCCAATCAAGATGCTATCTAGATATGTTTTTTTAACATATACTAGTTTTTTTGACTTGGTCATTTGTGACAGCTTGCTTTATATATGTAGGCATATTAGCAACTGAAATTTTATACTCCCACATTAGACCCAAACAACTTAACCAATCCTTAGTCACCAAAATGAGTGCCAAATGGTTTTTACCATTTTTGCACAAACAAGCTATACCATATCTTTTTCTACTTCTGGCTGTGTTTAGTAATGTCACTAACATGGCAACAGCCCAGAACACCACAAACGCACCTGTTGGCGATCGTGAGGCATTGCTCGCTATCAAATCCATGATTACAGACGACCCACAAGGTAGCATGACCTCATGGAACGACTCAAGCATGGACTTCTGCCAGTGGCGAGGTGTTACTTGCAGCCCACGTCACCAAAGAGTCGCCATCTTAGATCTTTCTTCTGGAGGCCTGGGTGGTTCGTTGTCTCCATTTATCGGAAATCTAAGCTTTCTTAGGGAAATTAGCCTCTACAACAATTCGTTGTCAGGCGAAATTCCTACTGAAGTTGGCCGTCTGTTTAGATTACAAGTACTACGTCTTTATAATAACTCTTTTGAAGGAAACATTCCTGAAACAATAACCAATTGCACCAACCTCCAAGTCCTTCACTTGGGTTACAATAAGCTAGTTGGTAG
>BQNB010063134.1:0-25124 GCA_026074375.1 Tanacetum coccineum
TACGGCGTATATTTTTTTTTCAAACCAATACAACATATTCGACTCTATCATCAATACGGCGTATTTAGTTTACTGAATACGGCGTATTAAGATATTTGACTGTTTTATTTCCTAGCAAATTTATTACAGGTTAAATATGGACGACCCCAACATTACTATGAAAGAGTACATCAGGCTTGAGGAAGAAAAAGCTCATAGGCGTGGTAAGGTGTATAACTGGAAACTGCTACGTACGGTAGGATCTGGTGTAATGAAGACATTCATGACCTCAGATCTGTTGAAACTGAATTCTCAGCCATAGCCTACAATGACGCGTTAACATCTGAAATAGCACTCTCGTGTGAACCCACGGTAAGTCCTCTTAACGACAATAAAGTTGACTTTAGAATATCGTTTGACAAATCCAACGATGAAGATTACACGGTGATTTATGACAAAAATTCATTTTCCTATAAAATAATTTCTGCCAATGATTTGAAAACGGATTCGGAAAACGATAATGATAAAGTCAATATGCTTTCTTTTCCGTCACCCAAGCCTATGGTCAGTTATTTTAATGATTTAGACTTCTTTAACGATTTTGAGAATGAATTTCCAGCCATTATTTACAATAATGCTCTAACGTCTAAATCAGATTTCTTAACTGAACCTGTTGTAAGTCCTCAACATATTGATGAATTTAATTTAAAAGATGAAACATCATTGTCCGAATGTGATGAAGAGGAACAAAACGTTTTATACTTTAATGATCTATTTTCTTTTAATATCTATTTGCATTTAACGTAATTTAATCCAGACATCAAAATCAGTAAGGGACAATGATGAGATAAAATCGATATCAAACAGTCTCATTACCTGATGTAAAAAATATTGATGTTGGTGCCTTTGCACATAGGTCAAATAAGCTTTTGGAAACAATTAATGATACATTTAATAAATTTTTCAAAACTGAAAATTTTATCAAGGAATTAAATGCTAATATCGTGACTTGTAATTATCTTAACAACGGGATGCTAATAAATCTTTTTAAGAATTTATATGTGCCATTTGGCATCCCGTTCGTCCCTAAATTGTTTTATAAGGATGAGAATTAAATTGAGGCAAGTCTAACTTAAAGACTTTTCTAAACAAAAGTGCTTGCCAGGAAACAACCCGGAATGTATTTTCACATTTCTTATCGAGTCTGTCTTCCCAGACTGTCTATACGGCGTATGCAAACCCCATGGATATGGCGTATTCACTATCTGGACGTTATCCAGTCTTTATTTTCAGCACAGTTGTAACCTTTGCCCTTTTTGTGTTCTGAATATTCCATTTATAGTCCTTTGACTATTTGACTTTTGTCAGTTTATTCAGATTTTGTACTGTGTTGACGGTGATGATTTTATGAGATATGTGATGAATTGTGGTTTATTGTGTTATGTGTATTCCGGGTGGTTAGACCCGTGAATGTTGAGAAATGCCAAAACACGAGTCCGACACGTCCGTTAATGTCCAATTTGAGTTTTGAAGGGTTTAAAGTGAAAATATGTCATGTGAATACTCTAGGTTAATGGAAAAGTATTTTTAAAGTGAATAAAAATGCTAATTAACCTTGGGGTAAATTTAACGGTTGAGTTTTACGAGCTTTTAAGTGATTTCAACACGAAAAGAAAGACCCGAGACCCCATAGGATGCTATGGCCGGTCATGGTATGGTTAAGGGGACAAGATGACTTAATTTTAGCTAATGTGTCCCAAGGTGTGTACACTTATATTCCTTTTCACCTAATTTCCACACATTCTTATCATTTTCAAAAAAATCAAAAACACACACACTTGTGTGTGTATATCCGGCCGAACTCCACACAAACAAGAAACACATAAAATTTTGAAGATTGATCAAGAAAACATGAATATATAAATATTTGGGGTTGATTCTAGTGTTTGGTTATTCATTTAAACAACGTTTGGGTTGTCCGGTTCGTGTCGAAATTTACAAATTTGAAGATTTTCTTGTAAGTTTTCAAATTTATATTTTGTTTGTCCTTTTGGGTTTATTTTGATGCATAGATGTTAGTTGTACAAGTTAATCGTTGTAAAAATCGATTTTTAGAAGCGAAATGAATAAAAAGGTACGTTTGGTTCGTGAATAGTAAAAAAGAAAAAGGGGTTTTTTGTAGTTTTGATGTTGTGGTTGCAATGGTTGAATAATATATGATGCTAGAATGCTTATTTTTTATAGTAGCTTGTATAGCTTATTAAGACTTATTTTTAAGCTATTTCTTGGCTTATATGGGCTTATATGTCACGTGTACTTTCTCAAAATCACTAGAAATGTGATTTTGATTATTTTTGTGTTATGGCATATATTGTGAACTATTTTTGAGGCTTATGGTAGTAACCAAAAACGATACGTAGCTTATTAGCTTATTTTCTAGCTTAATATGCGTATTTTGGAGTTTATGGACTTACGGCCCAATAAGTTTATTTGAGCCGCGGCTTAATGGGAGGGATTTTTGTGGTCCGGATTATTTCTACATATAAGTATATGCTTATATATGTAAATGGACTTTGGTTTTGGACTTGGGTCATATTTTGGACTTATAAATGTCCTAATGGACCCTTTTTGGGCCTTAAGGCCCAATAAGCGATATTTAGTAGTTATGAGAGTTTTGACGGACTTTTGAAAGTGAAAATGTATTTACAAAGTGATATTGAATGATGTTTTGGAGGAAAAGTGTTGGTAAGTGTTAAAGATTGAGGTTTTGGAAATTTGTCGAAAAGTGTCGAATTTGCAAAAAAATGTGGAAAATAAGGTTTGAAACCTTGGAAAACGTTATATAAACGTACGGGTCATGTTGAAATTTCATAAAAAGTTTATACTTGGAAATTTTCTTAAAAACATGATTTTTAATTTTAAATAATAAAATAATATTTAATTATTTTATTTATTTAATAAATTCACTAAAAGACGAAAAATATAATTTTTCTCGAAACTTCTCCAAAGTGTTTATTATGAATAAACGTTTCATTTTCAACCGTATAATGATTATTTTGAAGTGCCTAAGGTGTACCGAATGGACTTGTCGAGATATATTTATAATTAATAATTATAAATATTTATTATATTACTTATCTATTTACGCTAAATAGTATAAGTATGTATTATCGGAGAATGGGATTAATATGATTGTGGAGATAAGTTGTCAACCCTCACACCACTAAAAAACTGTTTTGGGTAATTGTACAATGCGTCTAAACTTTATGCATTAAACGTGAAGATTGTTTTGGAATTGGATGATTAAATTGAGACATTAACTAGACTAGGTCGTGTGCGGGCATCGTTGCATTTACTTGTGTAGTAGAAGTTGGTTGCTAAAGGCTTGCTTGAGGTGAGTTCTCGTAGCCCCACTTTTTACTGGTTTTTCGTTGGGGGAAAATGATACTCAAATGTGTTTGAAATGTTTTGAATTGAACTGTGCGAAATGTGGTTTTGTTTTTGGACAAGTTATGTGCTTATGACTGCTATGTGAATATTAAGTGTTTGGATCGGATGGGTGCGCCTACCCAGTGATTTTGATTAAGGGAGCGGATGGGTACACCTACCCAGGTTGTGTGAGGTCCTGCCCTAATATAGTGCTCCAGCTGGTAGGCCATTTAGGTGCGTAAGTGACATATTATGATTGACTAGTTGTGGTGCTATGTCTTGGATTATTGTGATTGACTAGCTGTGGTTCTATGTCTTGGAGTGTTTGCATAAATATTCACTGTCATATAGCACTATTGTCTACCGTTGAAATATTGGCACAGATTTTGGGTTTAAGGTCAAACCTACGAGCTCACCAACATTATTGTTGACGTTTTCGAGTATCATTTTTAGGTGAAGTGAAAGAGGAATAGTTTGATGATTGTGATAGCAGACATAGAAATATCCCGAGTGGAATTTCGTTTGAAGTCTTGCTTGCTTGTTGTTTTGATTCTAGTTTTGGATGTTATGGAATAAGTTTGGATTTTGGTCCCCTGTGAGGGCGTTGAAATAATTGTAAGAGATTGTGGATTTTAGTTGCGATTTGGGACATCACTTGAGTTTGTTTAAGGTGGATGGTCTTCATAGCACTTGGAGTTTATGCAATGTAGTTTTCTCTATTTTTGTACCTTGTGTTATGATTGATCATTATGTTGCATTCCCGAGTTTCCGCCATTGTCGGGGTGTGACAGATTGGTAATCAGAGCCAAGGTTATAGAGAACTAGGTGGTTTGGCCTAGACTATAACCTAAGATCCGTAATTTATTTGCGCATAGGATCTATGTGTGCGGTGTTCCACTTTTGTGTGGCTTTGTTTGTTCATGGTTTGGTGCCTTAGTTATGTCAGTCATTGAAATAGGTGGGCTCAATATTGAATACGAATGGGAAAGGATGCGAATATAAGTACGGTGGCCAACGTAATTATAAGCGTATCACAACTCACTCATACTTGGTATTATTGTTCACACAAATCAATGTTGACACCGTAGGGTGGTGTTGCGTGTATATTTGGTTATATATAGTAAGGTATTCTATACATATGTGCAAGTCTTCCCACTTGCCTAACGTTACCCATGTTCTCCCTCGTATAGATAATGCCGCCAAGGATGAGGACCCGAAGTGCTGGCTGGCCTATTGCCGAATCACTAGGAGGGGGAACTGGTGAACGGGTTGGTAGAGGTGGAAGGGGTAGAAGACCTAGGGAAGGTAATGATGAGCGTGTTGATGAATTAAATGATCAAGGAAATGACCAAGGTTTGGGAGCTAATGAGGGTGTAGAGGGAGTCAATGAGAATGTAAAGAGAGCCAATAGGGGTGCACCCGACTTCTCAACAATCATTAACCAACAATTGCAGAACCTCTTACCCGCCATGTTGGCTCAGGTTAGTAACCGAGGAAATGTTGGAACTCAAAATGGTAATGTGGTTAATGAGAACGTTCAGGAGAACGTTGGAAATGTGATAGTAAATGGCAACCGGTTAGGTTGTTCATATAAGGAGTTCTTAGCTTGTAACCCTAAGGAATACGATGGTAAGGGATGTGATGTAGTTCTTACTTGTTGGATTGAGAAAATGGAGAACATACAGGATATGAGTGGTTGTAGTAATGACCAAAAAGTGAAATACATTGCCGGTTCATTTGTAGGTAAGGCTTTAACGTGGTGGAACTCTCAGATCCGCACGCTAAGCCGGGAAGTTGATGTTAGTATGTCACGGAATGACTTTAAGTTTATGATGATACAAGAGTTTTGTCCTAGTCATGAGATGCAAAAGTTGGAATCTGAGTTGTGGAATCACGTCATGGTTGGGGCTGGCCATGTTGCGTATACTGATAGGTTTTATGAGTTGGCTAGGTTAGTTCCTCATTTGGTAACTCCTGAGAGTAGGATGATTGAGAGGTATGTGTATGGCCTTTTCTCCACAGATCCGTAGGATGGTGGCAGCAACGGAGCCAAAGACTATACAAAAGGCTATGCAGATTTCTAGTACACTAACTGATGAGGCTGTTAGGAATGGATCAATTAAGAAGGTTGAGAAAAGAGGAAATGTAGGGGAACCTAGTAAGGATAAGAATGGTAGAGATGATAATAAGAGGACTAGGACTGTGAATGCTTTTGCTACTACTGTGAACCCAAACTTTCTGAATCTTGAATTGCAGCAGTTCTTCCTGCATAGCATCAACCCAACTTTCATCTTCAAGTGCTTCAGATATCTTCTTGGGTTCAACTTGAGATAAGAAGCAAGCAAATAAACAATGATGGAAATCCTTGTGATTATTTCTTTTCTGCTTTTGAATATAACTTACAAAAGCATAGGCTCCAGAACTTTTGTTCACTTTGCTCCTTGTTTGAACTGCTGATTTTGGATCTCTAAGAATTTGAGTTGAAGGATGAATAAAGTGAATCCTTGATGTGGGAATAGGACTAACATTCATAATGGTTTCTAAATAAGTGAAGTCAGCCACTGCACCCTCATCATCATAAGATGCATTGGTAAAAATACCATCATTTGGGTTGTCATAAATATCCTCAAGAGCAGGTATTTGAGAATCATCTTGGTCAGTATTGGTTAGATCAGTGTAGGATAGTCCACCAGAAGGACTGGCAGTACTACCTGGTGTGCTAGCAGTATTAACTGTGTTAGTACTGGTAGCTCTAGCAGCTCCTGCTTAAAGAAGCAAATCCTCAGTATCATGAGAAAACTTCTTTCTAAGAGCTTCAGTTGCATCATTAGCCTCTTTTTCTTGTCTTTTAAGCCTTTTAAGCTCTTCCAAAAAGGCTTGATCCTCCTGATCTACTGGCTCCTCATTTGTCTTTGAACCAGTTTCTTCACTTGGCTTTTCACCTCCATTCTTTTCTTCTGAGTTCTTGACTGTTGAAGTATAAGAAGACTATATTGGCAGTACAAAGTAGTCTTGAGCAGGTTCAGCTTTCATTTTAGAATTTCCAGCAATAATATTATCTTGTGTACCTGCACTATGATTAGCTTCTTTTGGACCTGTAGTTTTGTTAGCTTGATTCTCTGATCTCACAGGCTGATAATTCATTGAATCAGTTAAATAATCAAGATCAAACAGCCAAGTAGGTCCTTTCCTTGCAACATTAGGTTTATTTTCCAAAAATTTTATATGCGTATTTTCTTCAACCCTCTTGGTTTCTAAATTGTATACCCTAAAGCCTTGCTATTTAGAGAATACCCAACTAAAAACCCTTCATCAAACTTCCCTTCAAACTTGCCCAGGTGGTCAATGGTATTCAAGATGGTCACATGGCACCCAAAAGGTCTTATATAGCTTTTGATTGGTATTTTACTAGTTATAAGTTCACAAGGTGTCTTATTTTGATGCTTGGTCACTAATACCCTATTAAGGACATAACAAGTAGTACTAACTGCTTCATCCCAAAAAGTGTTAGGTAAAAATGAATCTGCTAGCATTGTTCTAGCAGCCTCAATAAGGGTCATGTTCTTTCTCTCAGCAACTCCATTTTGTTGTAGAGTTCTAGCATTACTGTATTCCCTCTTGATCCCTTTTGACCCACAGAATTCAATAATGTCCTTGTTCTTGAATTTTGTACCATTATCACATCTAATAGTTTTAACCTTTTGATTTAATTGATTCTTTATTTGTCTTATAAAGTCTTTAAGGATTCCATTAGTTTCATCCTTAGTTCTTAAAAAGAACACCCAACTAAACCTGCTAAAATCATCAGTGATAACAAGGCAATAAGTCTTATGGTTTATGCTCCTTACAGATGTGGGTCCAAATAAGTCCATATGTAAAAGCTGTAAGGGCTGACTAATAGAGCTCACTAATTTGGCCTTACAGGAGGCCTTGTGTTGCTTTCCTTTCTGACAAGCAACACAGGTGTGGTCATTTTGAAAAATCTTTGAAGGTAAACCTCTTACAAGGTTTCCCTTCACAAGTTTGTTTAAGTTTTTAAAGTTAACATGACCCAACCTCCTATGCCATTTGTTAGATTCATCAACTGTGGCCTTTGCAATCAAACAAGCTAAACCTCCAGTAGGAACAATGTTCTCTAGGTTGAAACTGTACATATTGTTTTGTCTGGGGACTCTAAGTAATACTTGATTTTCATCAGGCAACTTAAAGTCAGGGGACAACACAAGACATTCAGTGTCTGTGAAGAGAACCTTGTTCTTCTTGTCACACATCTGTGACACAGAAAAGAGATTAAAGTGTTGTAGTTCTTTCACAAAGCACACATCCTCAAAATCTAACTTTCTAATTTTTATTTTTCCTTTACCAGATATATAACCTTTACTACCTCCAAAAGCAACAGGGCCACCATTATAGTCTTGATATTCAACAAGGTAGGCTTTATTCCTAGTCATGTGCCTGAAACATCCACTATCAACAATCCCTTTGTTCTTTAAAGCTTTTTGTGGATCATCTTGCACATAAAATAAGAGAAATTAGTTTCTCTTAGGGACCCAAGCCATTGCTGACTTGGGTCTGCCTAGTGGATCTTTAAAATTAACATTTTTATTAGAGTTTGATCCACTATTGTATTTGGAGACTTTGTTCCAGTAATGTCTTTTGGGTCTCCAATTACAACCTGCTGAGGCCTTAACAGCAGTTTCCCTATAGCCCCTAACAGCACTAACTGTTTTGTCCCCAGCAGTATTTACTTTATGATTTGTAAAATTTGCTTTTGGTGCTGTTGATTTATTAAATGGCCTTCTAATAGGTGAATGAGACTTATAAAAAGTATTTCTTGGTCTGATTTCATTCACAATGGGTCTGGCAGTATTAATTTTCCTAGCAGTACTAGTTGCTGCTGTTTGACTAGAAAGATTTTGTCTAGCAGTATTAACTGGAAATATGCCAGTTTTAGTTAGTACTGCTTTTGGAACAAACTTGTTTTGATGATTCAATCTTTGCACATTGTTCCATACAGGTCTATTCTCCCCTTGACCAGTACCCTTACCCTTCTTTTTGTTCAATTCAACCTGTTTAGCCATTCTTTTCTCATGAAAGTCACAATCTCTAATAAGATGGCTAAAGCTACCACATACAAAGCATGCCTTTTTAGTGAAACCATATCCCAAACCCAGCTTTTTGGACATTAAACCATTCCAGTCTCTCTTGTTAGCTTTAGGACTTGGACTACATGTGTTTTGTTCTTTAACAGTTTCCCTAGGAGTTTTTACATGCTTAACAGTATTAAGCGAAAACAAAATAGTTTTTCCTTTTCTTTTGAAGAGTTCAATCACATAAACATCATCATGTCTGACACATACTCCGTCAAAGATAGGAGCATCAGATAAAACTTAGTGTTGACAAACAACATTGGTTTTATTTCCAACTACACACTGGTTCAGCACAGATTGCCATTTATTCTACACTAGAATTGGTTTCACAAGAGTCAAAATCACTAGTCTTAGCATCAGATTCACTAAGTTTAAGACCTGTTTTGGACTCATATGGTATATATTTACTCATCTAGATCCAAAATCATATTTTGTTTTTTAAAACATGTAGTTTCCTGTCATTGGAGGGGGAACTGCATGCATTCCTTCAACATTTGCAAATCTATCATACACCAATACAATCACTTCTACATCACTTGACCTACTGTCAAATACACTTTAAAAAACTTCATTTTCATAACTTAAGACACCATTATGTACTTGATTTCCATACCCAAGCCTAGATTTGTCCCTAGTACTCATCTAACTATTTAGCAGTTTACTAAGGCCTTTAGAAGAACTTTGAAAATTCTCAAGTTTGGTTTTTAATTTTTTTTTGTTTTACAGCTTCTGCTAATAGTTTCTTATGATATGTAAGCACATCATTTTTATCATCTAAATCAATTTTCATAAATCTAATCTTTTCTTCATAAGCTAATTGATTTTGCTGATGATAAACTAATTGAGCTTCTACCTTTTTTAAAGCTAGTGTATAGGTTTTTATTTCTATACTAGCATCACCAAGTTGCTCTCTCTGTTCATCATATAATTTTTTAAGTTTAGCATATGATTCCACACATTCTTTTGAACAAGATGTTACCTCAGTGTCTGAGCCTGAATTGCTGTAAGCCATCAAAGCAAAGTTCTCTTGCTCATCCTCTACATGACCAGTCCAATCAACACCTTCCTTATCAAGAGTTACCAAAGCTTTAGGTTCCTCTTGTTTTCCAGGTCTCCTTTCATTGTCTTTTGCTTTATATCCAATGTTCCCTTTTGATCTGCACTCTCTAGCAAAATGCCATGTCTTGTGACAATTGTAGCATTCAACTTTGGTCTTGTCAAATCCAACTGGTTCCTTGGCATCAAAATGCAGCTTTCTCCCTGTCTTCTTGTAGAACTTCTTCAATCTTATGGAAATCATGGCCACTTGCCATTTCAAGTCCATCTCTTCTAAATCAAACTCATCAATCTGCTCCAGATCCTCATGATCCAATTGTGGACCACTGGATTAATTAACAAAGAAAGAGTACATGAGATCATCAGTGTATGATGAAGAGTTTTCTCTTTGTGAGTTATAGCCAGAAGAAGTAGAAACACCATAAACAGTACTAACATCATTAGTACTGCTAGTTCTTTCAGAAGAGACAAAAGCAACATTCTGTGCACTAGAAGATGATCCAGTAGAGCCTTTAACATCAGACTCAAAGACTCTAAGATTGTTATACAGATCATCAAAACTGAGATTGTCCACTCCTGGCTTGGTCCTCATGACTAAGGATACTTGTGACTAGGAAGAAGGTAAAGATCTAAGGGACTTTTGATTGGCATATTCAGTGGAGACACCAGTACCATGAATCTCAAGTTAACTCAGAAGACTCTAAAAAATGTCATAACCTTTGTGCAATCCTTTTGAGTTGGATACAGAAAAGCCTTCAAACTGTTGCTTCAGAATGTATTTTTGCATCTTCTTTGATTCATCATTGCCACCAAATCTGGATTTGATAGCATCCCACATCATTTTAGCATTAGTCATCTTGTGAAATTTTGCTAGATGATCTTCTAGTAAAGCCATAAGCAAGGTGGTCCTTGCTTTTCTTTCTCTCTCTCTGGCTAAAATTTCTTCAGCAGTTTTAGGAGGCAAAACCTTTATTACTTCATTAGTATCTGTTAAGACACTTACAAGACCATTTCCTCTTTGAATGACTTCCCATATAGGATAGTCTGTATGTGCTAAATAATGTTCCATTTTCATAGCCCATATGTCATACTCACCTTTCTTCAGAATAGGGAGTTTGATGGTTGACATAGTGTGAGGGGTTTGTTGTGTTGGTGTTGCTACTGGTGGTGGTGGTGGTGGATTTTCATTATCAGATTCTGCCATTGAATAGATCTGAACGGTAAAGGTTTGTAACTGATGTGTTTTGGTTCTTCTTACTCAGAGTTTCTCAACAAGCTCTAATACCACTTGTTGATCCCAGTCTGAATAGATCTTTCTAGCCTGTTAAGGGTGGTAGCTAATTTGGATAGATCCAAACTAACTACAAGAGAAACAATGACTATGAACAATATAAGTTATGCGGAAACTAACTTATACTGCTAAGAAGAACAATGAATAAAATAGAACTTTGATTACTATTAATCTGCTTAGGTTACAGATTACTAACTATGAATATTTGTGAAACTTGTGTATGAAAACTTGTATCTAACTAGTGACGTATGGTTTCTTTTATACACCAAGGAAACCCTAATGGGCTTACAAAACACGTTATGTGATCATGCATATCTATTCCTAATATATCTCATGCATATCACATAAGCAGTACTAACTTCATATACTAACAGTACTAATATACTAACTAGCAGTACTAATGAACTATCTTTTAGTACTGGCAGTACTAACTATAACCAACAGTACTAATACTACACTTGGCAGTACAAATGACTTAGTTAATATTCTTTAATTCCCAACATAGTTGATGATAAATTATGTTAAATATATAACGAAATAATGCATCGATTTATGATTAATAACAATAAATGTGTCGGGTTTTAATAAAATTGAATTTTATAATATTAATATATATTTTTATAATTTATATAAAAATATTATATTTTATATTTTTAAGTTTGCAAAATTGGCAATATATACCCTTGGTTTATAAACTTTTACAACTTTAGTCCTTTATATATAAAGTATATATAATTTAAACCTTTAACTTTGAAACTTAGAAAAATAGGTCCTTATAGTTATAACTTTAGAATAATGACATTTTTATACCCTTTAGTTATAATTTTTAGAAAGTTACGATATATACCCCTATGCATGGAAATATTTGCAAAACAAGTCTAAAAAGCCATGCAAACTTATTTTAAGATTCCAAATGATATTTGTAGGTTATAGCTTATTAGAATAAGCTAAAATAAAATGCTCTAACGTAACAAAAGTTTAGAAAAAGGATTCGTTAGCTAGAAAATCAAAACGGGTCATTTTTAGGGTTTTAATCAAAAACACATGGGTTTGAGGATTCAAAGCTTCAAACAAGAGTTTATATATGTTCTTAAGAGTATTATGAATATTCTAATACAGTTTATAAGTTTATGGAATAGGATCTTAGGCTTACTTGAGCTAAATGGGTCGAAATGAAGTTTTCGGGTTCGTACGCCTAGTAACGACTTCAAGGGTTCCTTTTTCTTGATTCTTGGCTTCTATTCTGAGCTTAGGGACTTCACTTGATCCTTCTTGGTCTGAATTAAGACTCCATTGTTGTGTTTGATGAAATTTGAGGTGTGATTTGAAAGGGGCGTGGAATTCGGCTATTTATAGGGTTGAAAACCCTTGGTGGCTAAGTTTTCTTGATGTCTAAGGGTTATGAACTGTAAATGGTGACTAAGGGATGCTTTGTGATGAGTATGGTGAGCTATAAAAATAGCTAGGCAAGGTGGAAGGTGTTGGAAGGTTTTCGGGTACAAAGAGGTTACAAGGAGGGGTCTAGAAGCCTTGGAGATTAAGGGTGGTGATGGAGGTGCTTGTAAGATACTTGGTAGGATTCTTGGTGATGTCATAGAGGTGCTTGGTTGCTAGCTTGGGTGTAAAATGGGTAAAAATGGATAAAAAGAGGTGTCGGGTTTGTCTTGCTTTCGAGTTAGGGTTTTTGACTTAAAATTCGAGTTAGAGTTATGGTTTAAGATAGTTTAAGGTTTAGGATTAGTGTTAGGATTAAGGTTTAGGGTTTAGGATTAAGGTTTAGGGCTTAGTTTTAAGGTTTAGGGTTTAGTTTTAGGTTTAAAGTAAAATTAGGGTTTTAGGGTTTAGGGTTTTAAAACATGGATTAGGGTTAAGATTATGGATAGATTAGGGTTTAGGAGTCATGCATTAAGTGCTTGTACCTTGTGCTAAAGTGGTGTAAAGTTTAAACATGGTTTAGGAGCTTAAATGACCTAATTAGGTTTTTAGGCATTATTGACTTGTACATTGAGCTTAAATGAGTTGTACATTGACTTGGAGGGAAAATATGATTCAAATATTGTGCATTGTACACTTGTACACATGCTTTGAAGGCTTGTACATTTATTTTATATGTATACATTACATATAATTAGGGTTTTGATATGAACGTTAACGTTTAATGCTTGTTTTGAAATAACGTTTTGAAAAGTACGTTAAATGGATAATGTACTTAGTAAAAATGATATTAAGATATAGACTTGACATATTAGGATGTTTATATGATATAAACATAGATATAGATGGCATTGATAGAGGTTGCGTGAGCTCGTTTACTTTAGAGATGCAAGTTACGTTGCATAATGAGATAAAGCAAAAAATTTCCCTGTAAGAAGGTGATATATTTATAATAGATGGATATTACATTGCATCTAATTTAATAGATGGAAAATTACATTGATGAAAATTGCGGGTTGTTATAGTCTCCCTCCCTTAAAAGAAATCTCGTCCCGAGATTTAGTTGGATGCCGGAGTGATGTTTGAAAACAGATGTGGATACTTGGCACGAATTTGATCTTCGCGTTCCCATGTAAATTCTGGTCCTCTTTTAGAGTTCCATCTTACTTTGACTATAGGAATACGACTTTGTTTCAGTTGCTTGACTTCTCGATCCATAATCTCCACTGGTTCTTCTCAGTATTGGGCAAAGAACTAATACCATCTACATCTGCTAATTAGAGATGTCTCCTAATAGATGCTTTAGTAATAGAAAATTTATGCCCATCAACTGTAACATTTATCTGTTGTTCTCCATCATTGACTGTCTCGATAGTTGCAGTCTGTCAAAACTGTTCAACTAGAGAAACATAGATAGTAGGGTTTGCAGTTAAGGCATACATGATATGACTACCAGCAAGAAAGTCTACTATCTGATGGAATTCTTCACTTCCAGAAGGCTTTTAAATAAAAGGCCACCATGTTATGCTTGTCGCAGAATTCCATATGAGCCATTGTTATACAAGATATGAGTAAAAGACTTTTATGAGTACTGGGTTAAGGTCGATTTAGAATGAATTAGAGTTTGGTTAACGCAATTGAGGTTTTATAAAGAGTGTATAAGGTTTTTAAAATAGGGAAGTAAGCAAATTGTATCTTAGACTGAAAAGAATTGTGCAAATAAGGTAAGTAACAATTTCTAATCGGTCTCGCTCACCTTGTATTACTCAGAGAGTTGAGTAAAAACTGGAACGGTAATATTCAAAGAGTTGAAAATCTGTTATTGACCAAACAGTGTAAACGGTGACCCAGCAGTACAAATAGTACTCTAGCAGTACTAACTTTTGTACCAGTAGTATAAAGTTTTACCCATCAATATTAAGAATTTGCCTACCAGTATTAACCTTTTCTCTAATAATCATTCCTGACTTCTCGCTAACCATGCCTCTATTCATCACAATCACACTAGAAATAACTAGATAGACATGTGAGAATTCATGAGGATCCATATCTCTCTCGGCACACTCGCTCTACCTATGAATAGAGTCAAAAAACTGTTAATCAAACGAAAATATTACGTTTGACCCATTTCTTCCCAAATTTAGCCTCAAGTCACCCCAGTAGCTTAGGTGAAAGTATAGTTTTTGGCAAACTACCAGCCATTAACGGATTTGATAAGTCTTTACCAAGAGCCGTTTGCTTTGGACTAGCCAACTCTTTACTGTAAAGCATGGTGAGTTGAGAACCATATAGTTTTTGGCAAACTATCAGCCATTAACGGGTTTGAAAAGTCTTTACCAGAAGCCGTTTGCTCTGGACTAGCCAGTTCTTGATGTCTGTTAGACATGGTGAACTGATGACCATTTGTTGTGTGGTGATAAAAACCAACACTTTAAGAACATCCATGCTTCTAGCAATTTCCTCTTCTCAAATAAAGCATCTAGCAACATATCCAATCCACATGTACAAAGCAGTACTAACTGAACCAAGCAGTATGAACTTTTGTACCAGCAGTACCAAGTATCTCCAGTAGTAGTAACTAAGCTCAGCAGTACAAACGTGTTATCATATCATCCACATATACTTTTACCAGCATGATATCCTTCTTGTCCTTCTTTATAAACAGAGTCTTGTCTATGGTTCCTCATTTGTCTTTGGACCAGTATCCCCATTAGTCTTTTCATCTCCATTCTTTGCTTCTGAGCTTTTGACTGTTGAAGTATAAAAAGACCATAATGGCAGTACAAAGTATTCTTGAGCAGGTTCAGCTTCCATTTTAGAGTTTCCTACATTAATATTATCTTGTGTACCTTTACCAGTTATTTGACCTTTACTTCCTCCAAAAGCAACAGGGCCACCATTATAGTCTTGATATTCAACAAGGTAGGCTTTATTCCCAGTCATGTGCCTGGAACATCCACTATCAACAATTCCTTTGTTCTTTAAAGCTTTTTGTGGATCATCCTGCACATCAAATAAGAGAAATTAGTTTCTCTTAGGGACCCAAGCCATTGCTGACTTGGGTCTGCCTAGTGGATCTTTAAAATTAACATTTTTACTAGAGTTTGATCCACTATTGTATTTGGAGACTTTGTTCCAGTAATGAATTTTGGGTCTCCAATTATAACCTGCTGAGGTCTTAACAACAGTTTCCCTATTGCTCCCAACAGCACTAACTGTTTTGTCCCAAGCAGTATTTACTATATGACTTGTAAAATTTGCTTTTGGTGCTATTGTTCTATTAGATGGCCTTCTAATAGGTGAATGAGACTTATAAAAGTTATTTCTTGGTCTGATTTCATTTACAATGGGTCTAGCAGTATTAACTTTCCTAGCAGTACTAGTTGCTGCTGCTTGACTAGAAAGATTTTGTCTAGCAGCATTAACTGGAAATATGCCAGTTTTAGTTAGTACTGCTTTTGGAACAAACTTGTTTTGGTGATTCAATCTTTGCACATTGTTCCACACTAGTCTATTCTCCCCTTGACCAGTACCCTTACCCTTCTGTTTGTTCAATTCAACCTGTTTAGCCATTCTTTTCTCATGGAAGTCACAATCTCTAATAAGATGGCTAAAGCTACCACATACAAAGCATGCCTTTTTTATGTGAAAACTATATCCAACCAGCCTTTTGGACATTAAATCATTCCAGTCTCTCTTGTCAACTTTAAGACTTGGACTACATGTGTTTTGTTCTTTAACGGTTTCCCTAGGAGTTATTACATGCTTAACAATATTAACAAAAGCATAACTAGGTTTTTCTAGTTCTTTTGAAGGTTTAATCACATATTCATCATCACTGTCTGACTCATACTCCTCAATGATAGGAGCATTAGACCAAACTTTAGGTTTACTGACTGCTTTAGGTTTACTAGAATTAGATTCACAAGAGGCAAAATCATTGGTTTTAACAGCATATTCACTGGTTTTAACAGCAGATTTACTGGTTTTAGACTGTTTTGAATCATATGTAAACTGTGACTCATCTATTCCAAAATCATATTTAGAAGGCATGTAGATTCATGTCATTGGAGGGGGAACTGCATGCATTTCTTCAACATTTGCAAATCTATCATTAACAAGACTATCTTCTACATCACTAGACCTAATATTAAACACACTTTCAAGAACTTCATTTTCATAACTTAAAATACCTTCATGTATTTGATTTCCATATCTAAGCCCAGATTTGTCCCTAGCACTCATCTGAATATTTAGCAGTTTACTAAGGCCTTTAGAAGAACTTTGAAAATTTTCAAGTTTGGTTTTTAATTCTTCCTTTTCTTTTACAGCTTCTGCTAATAGTTTCTTATGATATGGGAGTACATTAGTTTTATCATCTAAATCAATTTTCATAAACCTAATTTTTTCTTCATAAATAAGTTGATCTATCTGATGACAGACCAATTAAGCTTCTACCTAATTAAAGCTTGAGTATAAGCTTGAATTTCTATACTAGCATCACCAAGTTGTTCCCTTTGTTCATTATATAATTTCTTAAGCTTAGCATAAGATTCCACACATTCTTTTGAACAAGATGTTACCTCTGTGTCTGAGCCTGAATTGATGTAAGCCATCAAAGAAACATTCTCTTGCTCATATTCTGCATGACCAGTCCAATCAACACCATCCCCATCAAGAGTTACCAAATCCTTAGGTTCCTCCTGTTTTCCAAGTCTCCTCGCATTGTCTTTTGCTTTATATCTAGTGTTCCCTGCATCTCTCCTTCTGCTTTCTTGATTTCCTTTTGATCTTGCATCTCTGAAAGTGCCATGTGTTGTGGCAATTGAAAAAAAAACACTCACTTGGTCTTGTCAAAACCAACAGGGTTCTTTTGGCAATCAAATGAATTTTCTCCTGATTCTTGTAAAATTTCTTTAATCTCATGGAAATCATGGCCACCTGCCATTTCAGATCCATCTCTTCTAGATCAAACTCATCAACCTGTTCAAGATCCTCATGATCCAATTGTGGACCACTTGATTGATTAGCAAAGAAAAGATTATGTAAGTTCATCAGTGTATGATCAAGAGCCTTCCCTTTATGAGTTATGGCCAGAAGAAGTAGAAACACCACAAGCAGTGTGCTTTCAGAAGAAACAAATGCCACATTCTGTGTGCTAGAAGATGATGCAATAGAGCCTTTAACGTCAGACTTAAAGACTCTAAAATTGTTATAGAGATCATCAAAACTGAGGGTATCTACTCCTGGCTTGGTCCTCATTATCAAGGATACTTGGGACCAGGAAGCAGGTAAAGACCTAAGAAATTTTTGATTGGCATCTTCAGTGGAGACACCTGCACCATGAATCTCAAGTTGACTCAGAAGACTCTGAAACCTGTCATATCCTTTATGCAATCCTTCTGAGTTGGATACAGAAAAGCTTTCAAATTGTTGCTTGAGAATGTATTTCTGCATCTTCTTAGACTTATCATTGCCATAAAATCTGGATTTGATAGCTTCCCACATTTCTTTAGCATCAGTCATTTTATGAAATTTTGCTAAATGGTCTTCTGGTATAGACATGAGCAAGGTAGTCCTTGCTTTTCTTTCTCTTTCTCTAGCCAAAATCTCTTCAGCAGTTTTAGGAGGCAAAACCCTTATTTGTCCATTTGTATCTGTTGAGACTTGTACTGGACCATTTTCCTTTTGTATAAATTCCCATATAGGATAATCTGTATGCCCCAAGTAATGTTCCATTTTCATGGCCAATATGTCATACTCACCTTTCTTCAGAATAGGGAGTTTAATAGTTGACAGAGTATGAGGGGCTTGTTGTATAGGTGTAACTGGTGGTGGTGGTGGTGGTGTGTTATCATCATGAAATTCATCTTCTCCTGCCATTGAATAGATCTGAAAGGTAAAGGTTTATAACAGATCTGTTTTGATTCTTCTTACTCAGAGTTTCTCAACAAGCTCTACTTCTTAGTCACTTAACAGATAACCTGCATCCTACCACTTGTTGATCCCAATCTAAATAGATCTTTCTAGCCTGTTAAGGGTGGTAGCTAATCTGGATAGATACAAACTAACTACAAGAGAAACAATGACTATGAATAATATAAGTTATGCGGAAAATAACTTATACTGCTAAGAAGAACAATAAATAAAACAGAACTTTAATTACTATTAATCTGCTAGGTTACAGATTACTAACTATGAATATTTGTAAAACTTGTATATCTAACTAGTGTCGTAGGGTTCCTTTTATACACCAAGGAAACCCTAATGGGCTTACCAAACACGTTAAGTGATCATGCATATCTATTCCTAATATATCTCATGCATATCACTTAAGCAGTACTATCTATATATGCTAGCAGTACTAACTTACTACTAACAGTACTAACTCTACTACCAGTACTAACATATATACTGGTAGTACTGACTATTTATAACTAACAATACTAACTACTTAGTCTATTTTCTTGAATCTTTAGCATTCTTCACTAGCAGCACTAAGTAGAACTAGCAGTAGTAACTTGTATAGGTAGCAGCACTAAGTTGTAGAAACTTCTGAAACCCAACAAAGTATGTACCTCAGAGTCTGAACTTGATGAACTTGATGAACCTTGGAATGTATAAGCCATTAGAGCAAAGTTTGTGATGCCTTCTTTAGCCTGAAAGCTCCAATCATAACCACCTATCCCATCTTGAACAACCAGGGCATTTGTAGTAGATGTATCCACTGGTGCATTCCTTCTTGGAGCATCTCCATTTCTATTCCCCTGATTCCTTGGTGCCCTGCATTCTCTAGCGAAGTGACCTCTCATGTGGCAGTTGTAACATTCAACCTTTGTCTTATCAAAGCCAACAGTTTCTTTGCCATTGAAGTTCAGATTCCTTCATGTCTTCTTTAAGAATCTCTTCACCCTCATGGTAAGCATGGCCACCTGCCATTTGAGATCCATCTCTTCAAGATCATCAGTATCAATCTGTTCCAGATCTTCATTGTCCAATTGTGGACTATTAGATTGATTAGCAAAGAAGGAAAACATGACATCATCAGCATAAGTTGAGGAAGAAGCTTGTGCCTGTGAACAAGCAGTAGAAACTTCATGAGCAATATTAACTGCTTCATTAGTACTGCTGGTGTTTTTTGAAGATACAAAAACCACATTCTGAGAGTTTGAGCTTGAGCTTGATTGGCCTTTAATCTCAAATTTATACACCTTCAGATTATTATACAAATCATCCATTCTCAATGTGTCTAGATCATATTTGTTTCTCATGATTAAAGCAATATTGTTCCAAGCTGATGGTAGACTTCTCAGCAACTTCAGATTTGCATCTTCCCGAGAGATAACTTCACCATGAATTTCCAATTGGCTGATGAGTTTCTGAAACCTATCATAGGTTTTATCCAGTCCTTCAGATCTTGAAGCAGAAAAATTCTCATATTGCTGCTTCAGAATGGTTTTCTGCATTTTCTTTGATTCTTTTTTCCTCCAAACCTGGACTTGATTGCTTCCTATAAGGTCTTTGCATCCTTGATTCCATGAAACTTCAATAGGTGCTCATCAGGAATGGCCAACAACAGAGTGCTTTTTGCTTTCAATTCATTCTTTCTTGCTAGCTTTTGTTCAGCAGTTTTAGGAGGAATGGGACCTTCAGCACTAGCTGATGCAACAGCAGGTGCATCACCATTCACAATAACCTCCCAAAGAGCATAATCAGTGTGAGTAAGATTGCTCCATTCTCATGCTCCATAGATCATAGTCTCTTATTTTGAGTATAGGAAGTTTTAGTGCAGATACTGTTTGGGTAGTTTCTGACTGTGATTCCATCTTCTCTTTGATAATGAGATCTTGTGTAGATATAGTGTTCTTCTTATTCATAGTTTCTCAACAAGCTCTGATACCACTTGTTGATCCCTTTTTGACAAATCTTACTTAGCTTGTTAAAGCTTAGTTATATTGGATAAATCCAAGACAACTATAGTAGAAACTAAGATTGAGAATATCACAAACTATGCGGAATCTAGTTTGCAATACTAAGAAGAACAATGAAACAGTGAAAACAAGATCTTTACTAAACTTTTAATATATTGAATACTATTTTGAATTACAAAATAGCTATGAATACTAATTATGAAAACTATGCAAACTATGAATACTAATATGAAAACTGATATATAGATATATGCCTTAGGGTTCCTTTTATACACCAAGGAAACCCTAATGGGCTTACAAAACGCGTCAAGTGATCATGCATATCTATTCCTAATGTAACTCACGCATATCACTTTAGCAGTACTAACTATATAACAAACAATACTAACTAACAGTACTAATAAACTGGCAGTATTAACAATTTGTACTGGCAGTACTAACTAAGCTTGATAGTACTAAATCTTCTCATGACAGTACTAAGTTGAACCAGCAGTACAAAGTTGTAGAATCCCTTAATTCCCAACAACGACCCCTTAGGAGAGATTCGAGAACCTCGTAGTTTGCTTCTACAAAGGCTGGGCTAATCACAGGATCAGGGTTACCCGAGGTAGATGCATGATTGGTGAGTGGCATATTATCAAGAGATCGGGTAGTGAATGTGGAGGTGGTTATGGGTGGTAGTTCACCCACATTTGACTGGGTAAAGGTGTTAGTGTCAAAAAACTGGTGGAGGTGAATCTTCTCTTTCGCTTGTTATACCGAAAAAGTAGGTTAGGTATTTTTACAGTTATTGACTTGGATTTAACGTGACTAATTGTAGTGATACCACGGATGGCGCCACTGATTGTGCAATATTTGGCACGACCATGCTTCGATAGTGATCGAAGAGTATAAAGGTGGTGTTTGAACTGCCAAGCCGTTGATAACATGTGACAGAACAAATGAAAACACTACATTAAGTGAAGCGCAAGGGTGTGACCCTGCGAATCACCTTCGACGTGAGAGTAAGTATAGGTTTTTGATGATAGTAAGTATGTATAAAGTATAATGATGGTGTTGAGAGCGTAATCAAACATGAGAGACCGGCCACTCTATTTATAGGTGATGAAAATAGGTGTGGGCAAGGTTCTGCACATTAGCTGGTGATGTGAGAGTGTCCTGCGATTTAAGGGGATTATAAGGGTTTGTGTATCATGATCCCTATCTTAGAGGGAAAGCCTTAATATGGTGTAGAACGTGGGTTTTAACCTAGTCAAATGCTACCTTTGCCCTAGTTTCATTGAAGGGTACACCACGATGGGTGTTGGCCTCCGAGTGGTGAATTCCCATACCGGTAACCATCGCGAAGATGATTTTACACCACTATAAACTATTCAAAGATTTATAGGTGTCATTGGGAGTAGATCCCTTTCGAGCTCGGAAGGGAGACCTTTGATCCGAATCTAAGGGTACGTCATCACATGTCATCATCGTACGGGTCATAGTCATATTCTTGTTCAGCATCACCATATGTGTCCCTCTATTGTTCCTGCAAGCTCTTTGTACCATATCCAACCACTGACTGTTTAAAAGCCATAAAACTTGCCATTTCATTATCACCAAGTTCAACTTCATCCTCCCTACCATGATCATCCAAATAATCACCCTTTTCTATAGGTTTACCATCTTCATCCACAAGCACACATGTTCCCTCCAATAGCTGCTTTTCAAACCTATAAATCTTTTCTACTAAACAGGTAGAACTATTATCTTCCTCTTACACACCAGACGTAGAAGCCTTATTACCCGATTATACTTCCACACTAACCGAGTCATCAACATCTAAAGCCTCAAACGAGTTACTAATGGAAAAGATACCATTACCTGATGTCGTAACATTCGTTATGTTTGTCTACTTAGAGGAGTTACCCAATGTTGAGACATTCTTCTTACCAACAGAAGAAGTTGTCTTAGGACTAACCTCTTTAGTCGTTTGGTTAAGCTTAGGGTGATATTGAGTTTTAAGTTTCACCGAGACCGGCTTAAAGTTTTTGGTGCCTCCTTTACCACCTGATTTCTTCTTTTTCACTTTAATGAAGCCTTCATCATCAGCCCCAGATGATCCACCCTGTTCACCACTCGTTTAGGAACTTTGGGACAATCATCAACTGAGTGACCAAATAAAAAGCACGTACTACAACGAGGAGGTTCCCACTCGTATGGTTTCTTTAGTGTATCCAGGTCCTTCAAGGTTAGGAACAACCATAACCAAATTATCACTAAAACCATTAGAAGCATCAATTTCAATCAAGATTCTTGCATAACTGCTCCTACCCTATAATTCCAAACACATGGAATTCGTATATGAGTCTAGCATCATTAGAGTACCGATTTTTGAAGTGATTAAGCTTAACCCATCTGATGTATAAGCAACCAACAGGACATCATGGAACTTCACCCATACAAGAACACGAGACAACTCTTTTTTAAGAATGCTCACGGAGGGAGACCATTTATTAAGAAATATAAGGACTCTACGAATCATCTATGGGTCATCTCTAAGCACCGAATCCACACCCTCAATAAATGATAACTTAAAAAGGAAAAAAACCTGTCATCAACGTTACTTTTTAAGCCATATTTTCCCAATAATTGCGTACAAACCATTCCACGACAGGAAAAGCAAGCCTAAGCAAGGGCATTTGAAAGTCAAGCAATCACCTTCAAAAACTTCGTGAATTTGTACAACAGTCAACAACCAGGTACTTCTTCCCATTATACTATTCCCGAAATATACACTCCCCACGTATTTCCCAACCCTTGTTAAACTCCTCCAGACCTTGCGGTTACCACCCGGCCTTTGATCCCGAAAGTGGTAGCCAAATTGTATATGGTGATTTAGATGGTGATGGTGATGGTGATGGTACCAGTGATGGTGACGGTAATGGTGGTTTAGATGGTGATTTTTATGATGATTTTTATGATGCTAGTGACGAGTAGTAGTAGTAGTAGTAGTAGCAGCAATAGTATTTTGTGATATGTATTTGTTTTGACATCCTTTTGCTTTATTGTATCATTATATTTCGAATACTATGACTTAGTTTGGTTGTTTTGAATTGAATAAGTGGACTGATGACTTTTATATCATAGTTTTGGGTTATTTACAGTTTTAATTGTGGTAGATTTTTTCCCAAAAAAACTAGAAAATAGCAGAGCTGCTGCTGCATTATTTTTTTTCTGTCTAGGTAACTTTAGCGACGACACTTGTCGTCGCTAATAGCATACATACTATTTTGTTGTATCCAATATAGTGTCGACACATGTCGTCGCTAAAAGGTGTGAGCCGCACTGTAGTCAAAGTTTCGTGTTGAATTTTCATAGGTCCCACCGATCGTCGCTAAAATCGTTGACCCGTCGTCACCATAGTGCTTAGCGAGGGGCCTACTGTGCTAGTGCTTAGCGTCGACATGTTGTTGACAAACTCCATAGCGACGACAGAACTCAACTTTTGGCTACGACATCCACGCAGCGAAAAGTTGAAATTGTTGTGGTCATTCAACAATCAAGAATGTGAGTTATAGTTTATTCATTGAGTTTAATATTATTTTTGTCGTCCATGTACAGTGGCTCTGCCTCTACTCTCTAGTATTGTTCTAATGTGTTTTATACAAGATGGTTGGAAAGTTTTTCCTATAAGTCAGGTTTTATGAATTATAGAAGCATCTTAGAGATTTTTGCGGTTTTTATTTTCAATAATAACATTTCTCAAAATTATTATTGTTATTTGCTTTTTAATATTAAGAATGATGAAAGTAGAAACAAAGTCTAATCATAATCATCACTACATTCCATTGATTACAAGAAATTAGTAAATGACTTTCCCCAACTTAATAATTTTGGGCTGAGAAAACTTTAAATCCCTTTATTACATATGTTTTAAACACGTTGTCCTTTCTAGTCTACATATACTTTATCTTTGGAGTCGATTGTCTGCATTTCAACTTTTCAAGATTAAAATGTTACATGCAGGTTTAATATCAAAGTTTAAATGCCGCAAAGTAAGCTTTACAAACAGATAAATTTCGTGCCAATGGAAGAAAAACCGGCTTGACTGGATCACCACCCCTTGAGTGGCTTTTTCTATTTAATTGTCTCAGTCGTATATATATTTGTCTTTAACAACTTGCTAGTTTCATAAACAAGTATAACAATGAGTAAATTATAACGAGCTAGAGATGAGAACACAAGACTGGAAAGCAGTAACCCAAAAGAGTACTAAATCCCCATATCTTCACGTTCAATATTCTTATTCGGAGTTTATTGTGAAATGTGTATATGTTCCTTATATTATTTGAAAGAGTTTTGCTAAAATTTACTAACAATTGACGTCAAGCTTCTAGAATGATTATTTATAATCATTATCGTTATCATAATATCAATTTCAATACTTTATTCTAGATCGACCATGAATATCGCTAAATATTCTGATGTATATCACTGTAGACATGATGAATTTAGGATGTAAGAGCCATCATATTTTGTAAATTGATTAGAGAATATCTCTGAAATGGCCACATTATGATTTGCTCTCCACTTCACCCACGTTTATAGGCTTTCCTTTTATTGGTTAAATCATCGACATTTCCTCGCAAAGATCCAATTACATAATGTTATATAAACATATAAAAACATACGCTATGTTTTTACCACATTTAATTTGTTTATAAAACTAGCAAGGTGCTAGTATGATAAAAGATTATGTACATGTTCGTACAAGCATTGATTGGGTCACGCAAAAATAAGGTTTTAACTTTATATTCCTACGGAAAATCCAAGAGTAAGAGAGCACCAGACTCAGGAAGAGTGTCGTTTCTT
>BQNB010063135.1:0-22141 GCA_026074375.1 Tanacetum coccineum
TTATATAATGAAAAAGAAAATCAAGAAAATAAAATATTTTTGTATTTTTGTATTTTATATATTCACAAATTAAGCAATACACTTCACGGAGAAGGTTCTTCAAGCACTAATCTTCAAACGTACACAATAATCGTTTCACAACCTCCCCGACAGCGGCGCCAAAAATTGATCGTTACAATTTTGTTATATATATATATATATATATAATGCAAAAACTTTCAACTAATCACCTTTAGCCAAAGCAACTAGTCAAAAATTTCACAAATAAGAATATATATATCCGGAAGTATCGATTTATCACTCTTGTATCCCAAAAGTTCAAAACCGTACCCGGGTCGTTTTTCCTTTGACGAGGTGTGAATTGAAAATCGAGTTTACGTTCGAGATTATGCTTGAATAATTAGGGAAATGATTGGGATTTCTATTTCTACAGGAGAATTAAAGCAATTAACTAAAAATAATTAAAGCAACACACAATTAAACTAAAAACGCAAACCGGGAATCCTAAAAACGCGTCTAAATTATCAACTAATTGAAATTTTAACCCTACTGGTGCTTTTGAACCCTTTTTTATTTGCAATTTTTTTAAACAAACGTATAGAAGAGCTTATAGTGATCAAGTTTAGTGAAGGGTCTTATATTTTTTAAGCACAAATAATCCCAGAAAAGGCTTATGAAATAAGCTGGACACAAAAGGCTTTTTTTAGCTCAAAAACTCAAACAGTTTTGAGCTATAAGCTTAAATAAGCTTAACCAATCACATATAAGCTCAAAATAGATTCAAACAAGACAACTAATCATGAGCAGACCAAAATAAGCAAAAGGTGCAAGCCAACAAGCTCAGAATAAGCTTAACAGGTTTAAAACTTAACTAGCAGACTTAACTAACCACCTAAACAGATTTTAAGACTTTTAAAACCTAAATTAAGCTACTATAAGCTACTTCTAAAAGCTGAAAATGCAAACATTTAAAGATTAACTATACCTAAACAAGTTCCAATCCTAAAAACACAACCTTAAACAGATTAATAGCAAGAAAAATGATGATCTTGAAAACTGGTTACACAAGCTAAGGTGTTTTTTTTCAGATTCTTGCAGCCTCAAATTTAGCTTATTAAATAAGCTCTAAACCTCAAATCAAGTTCAAAAACTTAAAGTTCATATGTTAAACTAATTGTGCTCAAATTTTCAGACCTTAAAACACTAATTTGCTTATCTAAATCTTGATCTAAAAACAAGGTGTCCAAACTGAGTTTATGACAGATTTTATCAAAGTGGGTAAAAATAAGAAAAACACAAAACCAATGCATAAAACACTTAAACCAGATATTGAACCTGTTTTAGAGTATAAAGTGAACTTGAAACAACAATTTTTAAGTATCAAACCTCAAGGTCAAAGAAATCAAGTCCTAAACTGAATTTACCACCACAGATTCAAATTTTACTTGTGAAAACTTAAGTTTGAGTCTAAACTTGACCCAAAATTGTTTTAAACTACTTCTAAGACAGATTCAAAGCAACCAAAGTGCAAGAACCACTAGCAGTACTAACTTGAGGTTAGTATTGCTCTTGATCCAAACACCCCTTTAAGTATGCAAATGCCATTTTAAACTTGAAAACTTGAGATTCAATGAAAAAACTTCAAATACCAGATTTTAGATAGCTTCTAATACACCTAATGAACAAGTTTTAACCACTAAATAAGCTAGAACAATAAGCTACACCATTGTGCTACTTTAAGAGCTATTTGAGACAGATTTGAACTAGAATTTGCACAAATGAAATTCAAACTACAAAGTAAGCAACAATAGCACTAAACATGATAGACAAACATAAATAAGCAGATAGGCACAATAATAAGACACAATCTCATCTAAGCAAAATGAAAGTTAAGCAGTTTTTGACCCAAAATTCGTCAAAACTTCGAATTCACAGGTTATCCTTTGCTTTTGGTTAAGACTTTTAACACCAAAACAGTGCCAAAACCACCCTATAGCTTATCCACATAAGCACTAACCCATGGCCATCCATTATGCCACATGCGTTGATTTTCTTAGAAACAAATGTTAATGGATTTGTGAACTAGTTCTTAAACAACAAGAAACTAGGAAGTCTTTGTTGTTTAAGTGTATAAACAGCTTATAATGAAATGTTTAGAACTTAAAGAAAGCTTATAAAAGATGGTGAAAAACAATGGAACTTGAAACACAGATTTTAGAACATAAAAAACTCAAACTTTCATTAAACTTAATAGATTGCATGACATTGAAATTTTCCTTTTGTTATTTCCCTTTTTTCCTTTCGCTGGGAAAATTTTTTTTTTTTTTTTTTTTAAAAACACAGACAATAAGTAAAAACATAAAAACAAAAGCTGTAAAAGACTAACTAGTGCCTCATCAATGGCTACAATGGTCCTATTTATAGAAGAGGATTAGGTCTTGAGTCCTTTTGAGGTGTGTTTCTTTTATGAGAGGGTTTGCAGCTGTGCTAGGTATGTGAGTAAGTCACAGTCATCTTAGCCCTTCATTTTGAGTGCTCACCAAGTCCTATCATCTTATCCCTTGAATTCTTGTCTTCATCCCTTGGACGAATGGGAAAGCTTAGGATTGCCAAGGTGGATTTTTGATATTGGTGAAGTAGGGTTAAGGGAAAATGGCATTTTTGTTTTGGGGAGCAGGGTAGCAGGTTTTGGGGTGTGTAGTAGCAAGTCACGCACTGTGTGTGAGAAGATGCACAGTAGAATTGGCAGGAAGTTTGTTTTATGAAAGTTATTTATGATTTGGCAGTTTTTGTCCCTTATCTCGTATAGTTGTGTTACACGGATCGTCCTTGGGATGTAACATAGTTTACAGGATCTAAAAAAATTTAGTCCCTGAAGTTGTATACTTCTATTGCAACCACATTCCTTGGGGACTAATGGTGTTAATAGATTTGGTATTGGGATTGGTTATGTGTTTGGGTTTGTTATAAGTTAAAAGGCAATGGGCCTTTAACTTATTTTTTTGGTCTTCATGTAATACCTTAATGGGGCTTGGGGAGGGGGACATGGGCCTATTAGACGGCGTGCGGGTTGCCATTTAAGGATTCTTCGTGTTTCGGCTTCGTCTTTGACTTTGACTTTGCCCGGTTGACTTTGACTTTGACATTGACTTTTTCACGCTTTTCTATTTCGTGCTCGGTTTTGTCCATTTTGGCTTAATTTTTGTCCTTTAGTGAATATACGATACCTGCACGCTAAATAAATAAAACAAAAGCATAGATTTGGCATTTTATATTTGTTTTTGTCAATTAGCTCGTTTTTATAGGTAAAGGTATGAGTAATTAAGCAACCTACCAATCAATTTCTTTATTTACCACTATGTAGATCTATCACATCTTGTTTGTCAAAATCATCAAGCATCTCACTGAATATCTTGTACATTCTGAACTTCCATCTGCCCTGTTGATTTCTTATAATACATCATATTATCATTTTTAAAAATAAGTGTTTCCAATCAACAATTGGGATATTTGAGTGGCCAGAGATTCAACATCTAATAGAACATCATCCTTGGAACTAACATCCATACAATCTCTATGCTCTCTTTTTTCGCCACTCATTTATCCTCTCATAGTTTTTGTTTCTTGGACTTTCTTCTTCAGAATATGCTCTTGGTCTTTTTTAGTAGCTTTCGCTGTCGCTGCTTGTATGTCATCACTCTATTAGGGCTTAAAGCTTTCAATCCACTTCTTCTCTCTTTCATATAACTTCTAAACTTCTTCAAAGTTCTTATGCTTGTAAGTTGTTGATGAGTGTACTTACCCATATGTTTGAGGTGTAATCATCAGTTCCTGACTGAGTTTCTTGTCGGTGGTTTGGTCCTTATTGCTCTGCTCTTTCTGTTGCAATTATTTCTTCTTCTTTAAAGAATTATGCTTAACAAATCTGGCTTTTTTCTACAATTATTCTACTTTTCTGTCTTCATTGTAATCTTCAAAGCCAGTTCATGATCAGCATCTATTCTGGCTTGAATTTCATCAAACTCTTTAGCTAAAAGAGCATGTAGCCTCTTCGGCTTTGTATTTCTTTTTGTGCTCTGTCCAACTCTACTAACTCTTCCTCATGTAATCTTTAAGCTAACTCTGCATCACTTTCAATTTGAGCTAACCCTTGATCCCTTCTTTTTACTTTTACTGGTTTCTCAGGTTCTTCTTCAACCAGTACACCTTTACCTTTGTCTTTTGGATCAATAGTTGGAAGAGGTTGAAGTGTTGTAGTTGATCTGTTTAGTCTAGGAGGTTCTTCTTCATCTATGAGAACAACTCCTTTTTCCTTTTCCTTTGCTTTCTCACTTCTCATCTTCACAAGTGTCTGAGCAATAGTGAGATCTTCATCACCAAATATAGTTGTTGTTGTAGGAGGAGTAGATGGACTAATAGAGTAGCTAGCACTAAACTTCATAGGGAACATGGCTGCAGTACTAACTTTGGCCTGGCAGTACTAACTGATCAGCAAGTTTACTACCACCTTTTTTCACGCATACTTGTCTTCCACAATCACTTTTGTATCAGCCTTATCAGTCACGTTAAGCTCCTCTGATTTATCATTATTCCTCCCCTGTTTAGATGCATCCTTACCCAAACTTTTGTCAGTAGAAGTCTCAACTCTGCCTTTAAATAGTCTTCTCTTCATAGGTTGTGGAGTTCTTGCCTTTCTCTTCTTTTCTAGCCTCTTGACCCTCAATTTCAATCTGGTGATCACTTTGTCTTGAGCAGTCTTTGCTTCCTCTAAGGCAAGAACCCTTTTTGTCAATGAGGTACAGGTTTCCATCAATTCCTGAATTAGTTCCATTCTACCCTCATTACTTCCAGGTGTGTTACCTCCTGAGAGAGGTGAAGCATGGGGTGTAGGTGGTACAAAATCCGTCAAATCATCATGATATTCCATACTGTCCTCTCCACGTCCAGATGTGTTAACTTCTGAGAGAGGTAGGTCACGGGACATTTTAGATACAGTCTCAAACCTAGTCTAAGCATTTGCACCCCCCAATGTGGTATCTTGGTGCCTAGGTCTGTCATCTGAAACAATTTCCTGAGAAAGAGGATCATTAGACATTGCCGTGGATTGGGTCTTAAGGATGTTATCACTGTCCTGTGCTGCAACTAAGCTAGCATCAGTAGTGATAGCCCTTTCCACACTGTCACCCCCTCCTTATGGACAGCCTCATCTGCTCCATGGTCTAGAGGCACACTAGTCTGAGGTAACTCAGTGACCTTTTTGGCTCTCCTATGTTTTTGAGTCTTTCTTTGTTTTCTTTGATATGTAGATGGAGATGGGAGTATTTGCTCAATGTGAGCTTCAGTTTGAAGTTCATGGGAAACTGTTGGAGGTGTTTCAGTTTGAAGTGATTCAGTTTGAGGTTCTGAAACATTTGGTTGTGAGGTAGAGGGTGTGGGTTGGGGTTCAGGGGGTATTGCTGAACCTCAAAAAAAAAAAAAAACCCCTTTTTTTTTTTTTTTTTCATGGTGCTTGGTTTTGCACCAACATGGAGTCAAAAAGTAGAGTAACTTTTCCTGAAATTTTTTTACTTTTCCTTGCCATATTAGAGAAAACCTTTTTACTGTGTTTAGGTGTCTCATAAGTATCATTAAAAGGTTCTGGTAAATCTTTAAGCTGGTTATTCAAAAAGAGTTGTAAAAACCTTGGATACATTAAAAATTTCTTTGGATCCAAGTTCCTCAACATACCATCAAAAATTAATTTAGAAAAATTAAATTTTTTACCCTTTGCTAAACATATAACTGATGAAGCAAACTTAGTTGAAAATTCATTCCAAGAAGTTGATTTTGAACTTATACAATGAAGGATGGTATGTATTAGAAATTTCCATTGAGGTGAGAATGAACCTTTTTGAAAAGTAAGTTTTGTAGAAAGCTGTTCATATCCCATCAATGCAAGGTTTTCAAAATTTCATCATTTGTTAGGCAAGCAATACCATCCTTATAATTAAAGAGAAGATCACTTCTCACTAATGATTCTGATATGACCACAGCCTTGCCATCAACAATAGCATGTATTTGCTTCACTGAATTGACTGTTTTAGAAGTGGTAGTATTCCAAAACTATTCAATGTAAGAAGCATAGATAGTGGGACTTACTGTGAGAGCATAATTGATTGAACATGTAGAAAGTAAGTCCACTATCTGATGAAACTCAACGTTCTCCTCTGTCTTTTCCAAAAAAGCAACCATATTATGTTGATCGACAAACTTCAAATCCGCCATATAGTGATTGATTTATGAGAAGGGTTCTGGGTTTAAGTTCGTTGATGAGAGTATGAGGGTTTGACAAAGTTAATTGAGATATTATAAAGAGAGCTTAAGGGTGTGATTGGAACAACTGAATAAAGCTAAATCTTTATCTTGAAGTAAAAGTTATAGAAGAAAGAAAGATAAAGAATTATCCAAATATAGATCCCTATAAGCGAAGTTGTTAGCGGAAATATCTCAACAGTTATAATTATTTAATGAAAATCTGTTATACCCTGAACATTATTAACGGTAACAAGTAGTACTAAATTTTGGCTCAGCAGTACTAACTTTTTCCCAGCAATACTAACTTTTTCCCAGGAGTACTAACTTTTGTAGCAGTATAAACAAAATAATTACCATTAGAAACCCAATACTAATCATCAATCTCATTACTAAACCCGTGTAAGTAGCACTAACTAAGCCTAGCAGCATCAACTTTTGTACAAAGTTTCATCCCAGCTCGTATAAACTAGTTACCAACAGTACTAAGATTTATCTACACAGTTTAACTCTGTCTTCAATAATTAAACAAACAACATGCCTCTATACATACAAGCAACATAAGAAAGGACTAGATAGACATGGTGTGTGATTCATGAGGATCCATATTTATGCATAACCTATGAATAAAAGTTAAGAACTGTTATCCAAAACACATTATAACCTTCCCCTCAACAACATATCAGTAGATTTAGTAATCAATGCTAGCAATTAGAAAGTTTGAAACATGCTAACGTCAAAAGCCTTTGGTGAGAAGATCTAAAACATTTTGGTCTATGTGAATCTTGATCACTTGTATCAACTTCTTCTCATATGAATCTCTGATGAAATGGTGCCTTATCTCTATGTGCTTGGTTTTGGAGTGAAACACTAGATTCTTCACAATACATATTGTACTTTCATTATAAATGTAGATTTTGGTGTTCATGAAATTGAATCTAAAGTCAAGCATCTAATTTTGGATCCATAACACCTGTCTACAGTAGTTAGCAGCATCAACATATTATGCTTCAGTTGTTTAGTTGGCTACTATAGTCTACTTCTTACATCGCCATGAAATCAATCTCTTGTTAAGAAATTGACAACCTCCTGTTGTGGATTTCCTGTCAAGACTAGCTCCAGCATAGTCACTATCAGAAAAAGCTTCTAAGTCAAATGGTGAATCTCTAGGATACCAAAGGCGTAATTTAGTTTAGCCTTTTAAGTATCTAAAGATCCTCTTCACAGCATTAAAGTGTGAAGTTTTTGGAGTAACTTGGAACCTTGCACAAGCACAAACAGCAAACATTATGTCTGGTATAGAAGCTGTTAAGTACATCAATGATCCAATCATTGATCTATATAAGTGAACATCCACATCCTCAGCTTCTTCATCTTTTACCAATTTTATGATTTTTAAATTATTTTAACTAAAATTTACTTCACGAAAATAAAAACTTTAAGTAAAAATCCTATTTTTTTTTCTAAAAATAGCTTATGATATAAGCAGGATGCAGGAAAAATAAGAAAACCTAAATAGCTAAACTAAATAAGCCGGGAAAATTCAAATAAGCAATCGAATTGCTTATTATACAAAAAACTCAAAAAAGGGTTAAAAGGTTTGATTGTGCAAACCTGGACGTAAAAGTCCCAAGGGCACATTGGTGAGGGGAGTGTGTGTTGAGGCTTATAAAAGGGTTGAGGCTAAGTTGAGGTCGGGGGTTCGAGTCTTGCTCACCCCCAACTTCCTTGGTTTCCCCTTTTTTTTATTTTTTTAAAATCCTAAAAAGCAAAGTTGTAAAACAGCTTATAATAAGCTATTTTTGTGAAAACAACTTTTCTAAAAGTCACTAATAAGCTAGAAACAGCTTAAAAATTAGACAAACTACACTTAGCCATTTTTTTACTTTTAACAAAACTAAATAGGCTAGAAACTAAGATAAGCTAAAATTAAGCTACTACTTAACTTAAAAACTAACCTTCTAAGTACTTCTAATCTAGAAATAAGCAATTGGATTAGCCATAAGCTGAAAAATCATACGCACTTATACTAAACAGCCTCAAAGGGCATCTTTGAGCTTAATTTTTTATAAGCTAAGAACCTTATGGTTTTTAGCTTATACCTGGCTTAAAGACTGGCCAAAAAAGCTACTAAAAACTACAAACAAAATGTTTTTAAAAATCAAAATCAGCCACCTGAAAAAGCTATATGAAAAGACTACTTGAGCTACTTACTATTTTTTTTCATTTTTAAGCTAAGTTACAAATTAAGCTAGATATTGACCCTAATAAGCTATAAACTACTTAATACTAACCTAATAAGCTAGTTTAAACAGCAACTAAACTAAAACTTAAACTATAAGCTAAAAATCACAAATAAGCTCTTTGGTATAAACTGCTAACCAAACAGGCCTTAAGGGCATCTTTAAACTTATTTTAAGATAAGCTAATGGAATCTTATGGTATATAGCCTTACACCCATATTAAACAATGGCCAAAAGGCTACTAGGAAACAGGAAACGAAAGACATTTTGAAAAACAAATGGTCAAAGAAAAAGCTAGTTGAAAACGGCTTATGTACTCAGTACATGCTGAGTTTACTTTTGGTTTTGAAAAGAAGAATAGCTGATTTTAAGGCTAAAAACAGATGACTTAATGAACTAATTTTAGAAAAATAAGCTGAAACAGATTAATAATGACCTACAAGCTACTTGCAAACAAAATTTGATAAGCTAAAAACTTCTTTTACCTACTGAAAATTAAGATTTAAAAAGGACTTTTGTCTTTTTAAGCTACTGATGCAGTTTGCACTTAAAATGACCAAATCTATAAACTAACTAATGCAGACCTAATGGCTTGACTTAAAAATCTTTATAACACTAAAACTAAAGCAATTTGAGCAATAACATTAACTATAACAGATTTGAGCTTAAAATGCTAAAAGAACTAATTAAAACTAGCAGATTTAAACTAATGACTAATTCAATAAATGAAAGCTAATTTAAACCTACAAATTTCCTTTTAATCTAATTTTAAACTGCCAAATGTAATTTTAAACATCCTAAGTACAAATGGCTTGGCAGTACTAACTTGCGTGGTTTACTGCCTGGTGCCAAACACCCCTTTAAACAGGCCAAAATCCATTTTTAGCTTTATAAAAAACTGAGAATAATGAAACAATATCAACTCCAGATGTTAAAAAGTCTTTAAAAATCCTAATGAACAGGATTTAAGCCACATACTTAAAGCATAAAATAATAAGCTTACACTATGCTTAATATTTTTGGTTTTTTCAATGATTTTTAAAACAGAATATAGAAAACTACGATTTAAATATAATAATTAAGCATTATCATAAGACAACTTCACAATAAGCATTAAGTAACTCTAAATCTAAACATAACTTAAGGCAGACCAAATAGTCAGAATAAGCAATTAATCAGCTGGAAATTGCAAATTTTCAAGCTACTAAATGTGGGAGATAGAAATTACAACTGCCTTTGGCACCAAATCAAGGCTTATAAATGCTCTTTTAAGCTATCAACAAGCTCCAGCTTATCCTAAGATAAGCTGGTGGGGTCCTGGAAGCCCATCCATTACTGGCTTCCCTTTCATTTTATAAGTTGTGGTATATTTTGGGTAGATTTGAGTCTTAATAAGCTTAGTTAAGCTTTCAAAAGCTTAACTAAGTGAATCCTAGCTTGGTTAGTTAAAAAATGTCCTTATTGAGATTTACAAATCATAAAAGCTTATTAATTCATAATGACTTATTAAATGAATACACACTTTGATAATTGAACATTAAGAAAACACTCTTTTATTAATATTGAAAGACTGATTACAAGCTTAAATGAAAAGAAAAGCACATTTATCCAAAGGCAATAAGCTGAAATTACATGTAAATAAGCTAAAATAAACTACAAGCTATACTAAAAACTACTCCTTCTTCGTTTGTAAGTGAAAGGCTTCCTTTTATAGGCCAAGAGTGAAGCTTCCAGGCCCTGATGCTCCCTTGCTTCTATTTCTTAACCCCTTAATTCATGATTAGCTCTCTCCTCATTGATCATAGCCGTTCCAATGCCTTACACGTCCCATTAGCAATGATTGGCCTTTGGGATAGACTGCCAAACATCGGCAATCTCAATTTGTCATTGTTGCGTTCAATAATCATCTAGAAGGGTTAATTGTACTTAAACGAGGGTTAATTTTGGTGATTAATTAATTGGGGGAGACGGTGAACAGTAAAAACTGTTTTTCCCGCCCCCATTTGTTATACATTTTGTGTTTGACTCGGGGAACGGGTTGTTGACTTGGGCTTTTATAAAAAAGAAATGGGCCACAGGTTTATTATTTGGGCTTGGGCTTGGGGGATTTAGGATTCTAGTTATAAAGGGTTACACGACCGTTAGTCCCTAAAGGTTAAGGCTAACGGTGTTATGTTTTAGGGAACTTTTATTGAAAATGAATTTAAAAATAAGGCTCTTTTGGGTATTTTAAGGGTTTTGTCTTTTTGTGAGTTGACCATTGTTGACCAAGGTTAACTTTGTTGACCTTTTGCTATAAACTTCCGGCTCTTGAGCACTCTTTCCATTCCCGTGTCCGTGTTTGTCCGGTTTTGACCATTTTCTTGTGATTTTTACGTTATCCGTACCTACACATTCACAAACAACAAAATACACAAATACAAGCATATTTTTGCACATTTTGATCATTTAAGGGTCATTTTTGACATACAAAAGATATGTGATTTCTCACATATCAGTGGTCTGTGTGAATCTTAATCACTTGAATCAACTTCTTCTCATAACAATCTCTGATGAAATGGTGCCTTATCTCTATGTGCTTGGTTTTAGAGTGAAATACTGGATTTTTCACAATACAAATGGTGCTTTCATTATCAATGTAAATCTTGGTGTTTATAAAATTGAATCCATAGTCAAGCATCTGATTTTAGATCCATAACACCTGTCCACAGTAGTTAGCAGCAACAACATACTCTGCTTCAGTTGTTGAGTTAGCTACTATAGTCTGCTTCTTACATTGCCATGAAATTAACCTCTTGCTAAGAAATTGACAACCTCCTGTTATGGATTTCCTGTCAAGGCTAGCTCTAGCATAATCACTATCTGAAAAAGCTTCCAAGTCAAATGGTGAATCCTTAGGATACCAAAGGCCCAATTTAGGTTGGCCTTTTAAGTATCTAAAGATCCTCTTCACAACATGAAGATGTGAAGTCTTTGGAGTAACTTGGAACCTTGCACTAGGCAAAAAACAAAACATTTATGGTCTGGTATCGAAGCTTGTTAAGTACATTATGATCCCAATCATTGATCTATATAAGTGTACTCCACCATCTCACTTCTTCTTCCTGATCAATGCTTTGTTAGTTACAATGGGTGCTGTTATCTTTCTAAGGAGAAATCAAACTTTTTCAATAGATCAGCCCAACATCTTGTCTTGGTAATAAGATTCCATCATCCTTTATGCTTTAATTGTAACCTAGAAGAAAGGAGATCCCTATAGAATCATCTGGAATTCCTTGTGCATCAAACCTTTCAATTCTATACATAAGACTTTCTTAGTGGACCCAAAGATGATGTCATCTACATACACCTGAACTAACAATATATCACCTTTGTCCTTCTTAATAAACAAAGTCTTATCTATGATCCCTCTTATAAATCTATTTTCTATTAATTAGGTAGACAAAGTTGCATACCAGGCTTTAGGAGCTTGATGAATACCATATAAGGCCTTATCTACCTTGTAAACCTTGTTAGGAAATTGAGGATCTTCAAAGCCAGGAGGTTGACAACATATACCTCAATCTTCTATTGTGCCACTATAAAAAGCACCTTCACAGCCATTTTGGTACACAATGAACCCCATAAATGATGCATAGGCTAAAAATAACCTGATTGCGTCAATCCTAGCAACAGGAGCAAAAACCTCATCATAATCAATTCCTTCTTCTTGGATGTATCCTAGTGCAACCAATCTTGCCTTGTTTCTAACTACTATTCCTCTCTCATCCTTCTTGTTTCTATAGACCCATTTTGTTCCAATGACATGTTTGCCTTTGGGTAAATCAACTAATCTCCAAACCTTCTGCAACCTAAACTGTAGCAACTCTTCTTGCATTGCCTCTACCCAGCTTGAATCTGCCAGAGCTTGACTACTTTTCTTAGATCTATTTGAGAGGGAAAACACAGGCCACTAAGCAGTTTTAATAATCTTTGTGATTTGTTCTCCTCTGCTTGTTAATGTAACTGATCATAGCATGTTCTTCAGACATCTTGATCATTCTCCTTGTTTGAGTAGCTGAATTTATATCTCTAATGATCTGTTCTTTAGGATGATCCTTGTGAATTCTGGTTGTGGGAATAGGACTGACACTTATGGTTGTTTCCAAGTTGTTGAGGTCAGCCTCTGCACCCACATCTTCATCATCATATGCATTACCAAATATACCAGTATCTTGAAGATCAGCAGTATCCTCCAAATCAGGCATGAGAGGATCAGTAGGATAATCAGCATTAGAAGGAGTAGCAGCATTAACAGGAGTTGAACCACCAAGATTTTCATAAGAGGACTCAGCAGCACTAACAGGAGTGAACATCCTGTAAGTACTATTAGCATCCTTGTCTTGTCCAAACACACTTTCAAACTCATTCCTTTGGTCTCTTGCTCTTCCTGGATCCACAGTAGTAAAAGATGAACTAACAGTATTAACAGGTGAACTAACAGTATTAAGTCTGTTAGTGCTGTTAGTGTTAGTAGCCTCCCCTGGACCATTTATGTCATCTTCTTTTGCTGGATCCTCAACTCCATTCTTCTTTCCAGCATCATCAGCAATCTCATCTTCTGAGCTCTTTGGATTTTGAGACTCAGAAGTCAAAAATGGTAGCAGAACATATTGTGGACCAGGAACTGCACTCATTTCAGCTTGTCCTGCATCAATATTTGCTTTGGTACCTGCATTACCATTAGTTTGATTCCCTGCAAAAACTGGTTGATAATTCATAGACATAGTTAGAGTATCAATATCAAACATCCAGTTAGGTCCAGTTCCTGCAACATTTGGTTTGTTTTCAAGAAAATTTATGTGCAGGTTCTCCTCTACAAATCTGGTTCTAGTGTTGAATACTCTAAATGCTTTACTATTGATAGAGTATCCTACAAAGAATCCATCATCAGACTTTCCATCAAACTTACCTAGGTGATCTAAGGTATTTAGGATTGTAACAGGACACCCAAATGGTCTCATGAAGTTTAAGGCAGGCTTTCTACCTAGAAAAAGTTCATAAGGGGTCTTGTTATGAGGCTTGATAACTAACACCCTATTTTGGACATAGCAAGCAGTATTAACTGCTTCAGCCCAAAAGGTAGTTGGTAATTTGGAATCTGCTAGCATAGTTCTAGCTGCCTCTATTAGAGTCCTATTCTTTCTCTCAGCAACACCATTTTGCTGAGGAGTCCTAGCAACACTAAATTCCCTTCTAATACCCTTCATTTCACAGAACTCATTCATAATCCTATTCTTGAATTCAGTTCCATTGTCACTTCTGATTGTTTTAACCTTATGATCTGATTGGTTTTCTATGCCAGTTATGAAGTTCTTAAGGATTTCAGGAGTCTCATCCTTAGTGGCCAGAAAGAAAACCCAACTGAATCTACTAAAGTCATCAGTGACAACTAGGCAGTAACTCTTTCTATTTATACTCCTCACAGAAACTGGTCCAAATAAATCCATGTGCAATAACTGTAAAGGTTTGCAAATAGAGCTCACAGTTTTGGTCTTACAGGAGGCTTTGTGTTGCTTTCCCTTCTGACAGGCAACACATGTATGGTCATTTTCAAAAAGCTTTGAAGGCAAACCTCTAACAAGGTTTCCCCTCACAAGTTTGTTCATTGTTTTAAAGTTTATATGACCAAGCCTTCTATGCCATAAATTAGACTCATCTATTGTAGCCTTTGCAAATAAACAAGTCAAATCTCCTGAAGGAACAACATTCTTTAGATCAAAACTGTACATGTTGTTCTGTCTAGGAGTTTTAAGCAAGACTTGACTTTCATCAAGTAGCTTAAAATCAGGAGATAGAACAAGACATTCAGTCTCAGTGAAAAGAACATTGTTTTTCTTGTCACACATTTGTGAGACAGAGAAAAGATTAAACTTAAGTTCCTTTACAAAGTATACATCTTCAAAGTCTAATTTCCCAGTTCTAATTTTACCTTTTCTAGTAATTTTACCTCCTTTAGAACTTCCTCCAAATGCAACAAATCCACCATCAATATCTTGATAATCTGAGAGGTAGAACTTGTTCCCAGTCATATGCCTAGAGCATCCACTGTCAAAAATTCCTTGATCTTGTAAAGCATATTGTGGATTACCCTGCACTCAAAATAAGAGAATTAGTTTCTCTTAGGGACCCAAGCCATTACTGACTTGAGTCTGCCTTGTGGATCAACATAATCAAATCTTTTAGGCATGTATGATCCACTGTCTTTGGAGATATGGTCAATAACATTTCCTTTTGGTCTCCAAATCCAGCATGCTGAGGACTTAACAGCATTAATCCCTTGTTCCCCAACAGCACTTGTCACTTTGTTTCCCTTAGCAGTATTAACAGAATTTACCTTAGCAGTATTAACTTTGTCATTTAAATTTTAAAACATTAACTGTTATGAGATATTTAAATTTTAAAAAATAGGTGAAATAATTAAATGCTTTTAATCACAACCATTGATTTCTTTTTAGATGGATGATGTGGATGAGTCCCCTAGTATCCAACCTTTTTTTGGTATCCAATATAACTCTCCTCTTAATATTAATATCTAAATAGAGAATGTATATAGAGGGATTCTCTTCGCTTTTGTTTATTGTTTGATCCAATGTTTTAAAAACCGGGTTGACCCGGCCGGTTCAACCGGTTGAACCGTGAACCGGCTCGGAGACCGGTCCGGATGAGACCGGGTTTTTGCTTGTTTGAGAACCGGATTGAACCGCCGGTTTTTCGTTGACCCGGGTCAACCCGGTTTGATAAAACCGGCCGGGTCATGACTTTTTATCAAAAAAATATAACAAAATCTTTTTTTTCTCAAGGATTTTTCTAATTTTAATGGATAAATTGAAGTGAGGAGGACTATTGTTAGTTAAAATCTTATAAATGAGTAAATTAAAGTTATAAACTAACTTATAAACACCAACTAAGTTTTAATATAGATTGTTATAACTTAGATTTATATTAATTGTTGTTGCAAATATTTGTTATATTATAATAGAAATAGAACTTAAAATAAAGCTTATCGGTAAAGTCTTAATATTTTTCACGGTTTCGATCGATGAAGAAAATAAATCGAATAAATTATGAAATTACACAACTTTACATATTAAATATAGAAAAAAGTATACATATGTATAAAACCGGTTCGACCCGGCGGTTCAACCGGTTGAACCGGTGACCCGGTGAACCGATGATTAAACCGGGTCGATTAAAAAACCGGGTTTTAAAACATTGGTTTGATCAGTATACATTTAAGGAGACATGATCAATTACCAAAGATTGTATGAGATGATACATTACACTTAACAATTCGTCGATATGGGTATAACTCCAAAATGAGTTACATTGGCTACTTAAGCGTTAAGAATAATAATGAAAATAAGTGCATAAGATTTCATCTTACAATACATATTAGTGGTGAATAAGAAACTCATAATTAGCTTCAAGCCAACTAAACAAAGAAATTAGTTTAATTTTGCACGCCTTGTCGCAACCTATGCTCACCTGAGGGCTGAGGTGAATCATCCTATTCAATTGAAGGAGTAGCTTGAATCGAGGTTTTCAAGATCGTGATATGATTTTACTCATTATCGCTGTCGTCTTTGCAAGATTAAGGTCGTAAGATTAGATCGGGATATGAAGATCCTATTATATAAATGTTTCATATAAATATTGTCCTAAATTATGATTATAAAATGTTTAAAAGGATTAACATGTTGTTTTTTAAATTCTATAAAACACAATTCATAAATTTATAGTTTTTTAGTTTGTTATTCGAGAAAAGTAAGATAGTCAAGAACGGGATCAATTTTTTTTTTGAACGGCGGATTTATTAAAAACTAGCAAGATGCTAGAAGAAAATTACAAGCAAAGGATATAAAGATTTTTCATCCAAGTAACCCAATTTAATTTAGGATTACACTGATTAGAAAGCTTAGAGAAATTAAGTCATAGAAGCCAATCATCATAAGATATTATATCAATGTCTTCGAGCACCCATCAACGCATAAGTTTCTTCCATAATTGACGAGCCATATGACAAGATCATATAAGATCGTAAGCTTGCAAAGATTCTACGTAGGATCCGGATAGTTTTTGATTTGCACGATCGTAAAATCGTAAGATCTCAAAATCAAGATCGTGATCTTAACAATCATAGCTCGAATTCCAAATTGAAACACAAAAACCTGTTAGACATTGTCTAGATCAGGTTTATTCTTCCATATCACAACATGAGTATTTCACTCAGAAGTCAGACTTCTTAAAAATTTCAAATTAAGATCTTCTTGTGAAATATTTTCACCAAGGATAGCCAATTGACTTACAATCTTCTGAATCCTGTAAAAACTAAATCAAGACTCTGTGCTTGGAGCTCACCTAAAGATAATACTACATTTCTTTTTAGAAATCTCTAAGTCTTATTTTAGTTGCATCATTACCAACCAAATCTTGATTGTATAGCACAAACAAAGTTCTTGGGCATCCTTGTACTAATTAAATGTCAGAAGATGTTCATTTGAAGTTGCCCATTAGTAAACATAGCATCTTTTGCCTCACATCATTCTTCTTTCGAGTTCTTTTCATCAGCAGTTACAGGAACCCTGGTATTAATCGTAGTATGAGGAACCTTCAGCGATTTGTTGTTGTTTGAAGCATCACGTTTGAATGAGTTTTACAATGTCTACTATGACTATCCCATAGAGCATAGTCTTGTATTTGAAAGTATTGCTCAATTCTTAGCTCCCACATATCATATTCACCTTGTTTGAGAAGGGGTAACTTTGCAGTAGTATTGGTTTGGGCAGTTTCTAGATCCATCTCTTCCTTATGAGTAAAGAGATCTTCTTGTTCGTTTCTTCTAGATCAAAGTTTCATAACACAAGCTCTGATACCACTTGTTGATCCTAAACTATGATTAATTCTTTAGCTTGTAAAGGTTAAGTTACCTTGGATAAATCCAAAACAACTTTGGTAGAAACTTTGTATGTATATTAAAGAGTATGCGAAATCTACTCTTTAATACTTAGAAGAACTATGAATGTAATAGTAAATATGATTGAATAAAGATGTAACAAAAATCTCAAATTTATATAAGATCATAATACGAGTACTCTGTCTAGTACTAGGATTTACAACCTTGAAGCTATGCATGCAACTCTATGAAATCACATCTAACATCATAACCTAGGATCTCCTTTTATACACCAAGGAGTCCTTTACAAGATAAATACAAATCTTCTATAATTCTAATCTTATATGTATATCTTTCTAACTAAATAGAATATACACAGAATAAGTCAATACATATCTCTCCACACGTCTTTATCTCGTGAGCGTGAGTCTTAAGTCTTCATCCGTCATGACTCCTTCAACAGTGTTAAGTATTACTGGCAGTACTACTATCTTCTACGGTACTAACGAGTTAGTACTTACAGTTTGATAATCTTGAGCATTACTAAAGTCTTTGGTCTTTACATACTAAGTGTATGAGTTTAATTCCCAACAAATGTGTCATGAATCCTTTAGATGTTTCAAGGAATCCTATCAAGGAAAAGGGAAAGAGAGTAGTTTCTCCTTCGGCCTCCTCCTCTTCATCTTCATTGTTTGATGGAAATGAAGCACCATCATTCTTAGAATTTTATGAGGAACTTTCTAACAATGAGGACCTAACCGATTCCCAAAGAGAAAAGAGAGGAATGTTTAAATGCTTGAACCGTTACTTCGGCACCATCAATAAGTATTTGAAGAATAAAAAATGAGTGATGCATTTGTGTTAGTTTTATGTGGTTGTTTACCATTCGTGTTACAGATATTATGATCAGGATAATGCTTTTCATGAATCTTGGTTTATGTGTCTTGAACAAATTAAAACTATGCTATGAATTGTGATGCTTACATTCAAGGTTTATTAGCGTTATGCTGCAAATATGCATTTATGGGTATATATGTTATGACACGGATCCATGTGAATCCACCATAATTGGAATATCCATCGGTTTATTTAGGAAGAACCATCATCTCCATGCCTAGTCAACCAAAATTCAAATTTTCTTGATTTTTAACATTTTCTACTTTATCTTATAATCATGCTATATGATACTATGTGGGATTTTAAACCTTTAGTGTTAATACAAATAATGTCTAAAAACGTTATTTATATTTTTCGATCTCTCAATGTTTTGATAATAACAAAATGTAAAAAAATTTACGATAAAGATAAACGTTTGTAAATTACTAATCATAAAATTCTATTTCTAAAATTAATCACTTAAGGTATGAATAAAACAAATCCTTAAACATGATTAGTGATAAAGAAAACATTTTTCTTAAATCTTACATTTCTACAAAAGTGTTTTTTATAAAATTAATAAAAACAAAATAATTAATCAAAAAAGAAATGTTTATTAAAACCTTAAATTTTTGAAACAATATCCCCCCCCCCCCCGTGTCCCAAAATGGAAGGATCAAAATAAGTACAACACCTTTTCCCTATAAAAAGACAAAAAGATGAGTGTAACTCTACTTCGTCACCCCTAAAGTCATGGCGGCCCCCTTATATATTAGGGACCGCCGCTAGCATAACGGCTCTTTTTTTGTCTTCTATAAATACTAGGCCACCCCATTTGAAAAACATAACCTCTTGCCACAAATTTTGTCAGATCTACTTTTCTCTCTTATTTCTTTCTTTCTAAAACACATATCTTGATCACTAAGATACCTTGATTCTAGGTACACAAGTGATAATTTCTTTCTTTCCTCCTCTTCTTCTAATCAAGTGCAAGAGAAGAACAATCGTATTCTTCTACATACGAATTGTTATCAAGTGATCTCTCTCTTCCTCCTCAAGATCACAAATCTTCATTTATAATGACTTTGTGTTGTTGTGTAAATTAGATTGTGTGTAGATCCAATAAGGTAAATTTGTGTATTGTGTATTTATTGTGTGCACAATCCAAGGGTTTATCATATTTAGTGTATAAAGACTTAGTGAAGTCTTAGATTGGTTCTAGCTAAGATTAGGACTCGACATCTAGCTTAGTGTCGGAAAAGAAAGTAAGCGACGTGTAAACGGTTTTCTCCGCCTAAAGGGAGCTTTTGACATAGTGAAATCTCAAGCGAGTACTCGGGGAGTGGAGTAGGAACGAAGAGGTGCTTCGTATCCCGAACCACTATAAAATCTTGGTATCTTGGATTGATCCGTTTTTCATTATCTATCATCTCCATAATTGTAGATTGTTTACTTAGTTCATTACATTAATAGTTTTAAAATTGTGATTCATATTGTTTTAAGAAAAATGATATATAAACTCGAATCAAACAATTTTCTAAGCAAAGTTTTAAAACGGACAATTAACCGGTAAACTATTCAACCCCCCCCCCCCCCCCCTTCTAGTTTCCTACAATTGGTATCAGTGCCAAGCTCACTCAAGATTTTTAAAATATATTGTATTTTAAAGCTTGGATCAATCTATGGATTTCGACAAATATCAAAAAGGGCAATCTATGCAAAGACCACCACTTTTTGAAAGTGATAGTTTTATTTATTGGAAAAATAGATTCGAGACATATGTTAAATCAAAAGTTCTAGATCTTTGGCATGTTATTACCAATGGGTGAGTTTCAGCCCATTATACAAAATTCGAAACCTAACGTTGATGAGTTGCCCTTTTGAAAAACAAACCGATGATCTTAAAAGAAAGCTTGCGAAAAATAATGAAGCCAAAATGGTTATTTACAATGCTTTGGCCTAGAAAAAGAAAATAAATAATTTCATGTGTATAGGGCAAAAGAAATTTGAAAAACTTAGTATAACACCCATCACGGAAAATAGCCTAGTCAAAGATAATAAGATCGACCTTTTGATCAACACTAAGAACAATTACGTACATTATTGAAGACGACAATTTGAGATAGTGCCATTGCTATATTTAATACTATTTATTACTAAGTCCGTAAAGCTCTTGATGAAGGTTATACTGGTAAGAACTACGTAAGGAAGTTGTCTAGGGCTCTACAACTAAAAAAATGGGAGAGCAAAGGTCACCGGGCGATTGAAGAGGTCGAAAGAACTTAACATCACAAATCACCTTGATAAGCTCCATTGGAACCTCAAAGTCTATGATATGATCATCAGAAAGATTCCGAAATAATCAAAGACAAAAGTTGAAAGGAAATCTCTTGCCTTTAAAGCAAAAAGAATCTAGTGAATAAGTGTTGTTCTACTTGATTTCTCTGGTAGTGAGACTAAAGAGTAACCCAAGGCGGTAAGGAGACTTCAAGAAGTTCTTTAAGAGAAGAGGTAGATTCGTAAGACAACCTCGAACGACAAAAAGACTTTTCAAAGAAGCCGAGATGACAAAAAACGCAAAAGTGAAAAGGAATGTGCTTTAGATTTGAGATCCAAATCATCTTATTCGGAGAATGCCAAAGACCACCGGAGACAAGAACAAAGAGCATTTGTTGGAGGATCTTGAGCGATAGCTGTGAAGAGAAAATGCTGAAAAGTATCCAAGAACGATACATTCTTGTAGCTCAAGCACCAAATTGAGTATGTATTTTCGAATCCACCTACTTTATTGCAGAAAAACTCATCAATTGGATGAATTAGCTCTATAACAACTAAAATGATAAATTATGTAAAATGAGTTTAAAAATAATCACTAAGAACAAAAAGGTTAAAGCTATTAAAATAGTCTAGAAAATTGAACATATGAGAATTAAAAAGATAAATTTTCCACCTCGAGAAAAACAAGGGAGTTGATTTTGAATTGTTCAACGTTCATACACTTAAAATTGAAATAAATGCTCAAGACGGATCTACTAGATTAAATAAACAAATTTGAAAAGAGTACACATTGCTTGAATTAAATGTTAAATAATCAAAAACCCTTCGGTGATAAATTAGGTTTAGGCTTTAAAGACATTTGAAAGCATCATCTAGATGGACACAAAGAAATAAAATTTATAAGAGCTCAGAAAAAGACGTCTTCTGATGGAGGTCCCATAATTATGAGCGGCCCCCTTAATGTTTAGGCGGCCCTCAAAATAAATATGGGACCACCACCAGCAATGCCTGGTTCTGAGAAAAGTGTGTCTTTTCAAAAATCTATTTTGGGTCCTAGACCAAAACACATTTGTAAACAATAAAGTCAATTTTTTTTATAAACCATTAACAAAGCCCGGAGTTGGATTTTCAAAAACCAATTTTAGATAAAAAACTCCACCTCTTAGAAGAGTCAATAATAATTATTCTCGTCCTAAAATACCGCAACCAAAAAGACATGTTGGTTGACAAAACCAACCTCATGACGTAAAATAGAACAACTTTCTACGTCAAAGTTACATGCCATGGGAAATGTGTCTTCCATTCTCACATCCTAACCAATTGCATCAAATGCAAAGGATGTTAGCACTAACAATTTTGGACCCATGAGATATTGGGGACCAAATGTTTGAGTCATTGTACTATATAAATAGATATACCTTGGAGTCGACTTGGAACCCGATGAATAGATCAAGGATAGCGGATGCTCTAAACATATGACGGGCAACCGAAAGCTCTTCTCCACTTACAAGGCATACAA
>BQNB010063136.1:0-24760 GCA_026074375.1 Tanacetum coccineum
ATCGTCTCTCATAACTTCTTTGGATTTATCTAAAGGACTATAAGTCATTCAAAGGCTCATTCAGATCCTGTTAATAAGGACCTACAAATTAGTTCATTCTCATCATTCGTGATGACGGTCATGCCTCCTTTCTTAGGTACACAGTGTACCGGGCTTACCCAAGGGCTGTCAGAGATGGGGTAAATCAATCCAGCGTCAAGGAGTTTTTCAACCTCCTTTTTGATCACATCGTGGATTTTTGGGTTTACCCTTCTCTGACTTTGCACCGATGGTTCATAGTCCTCTTCCATTAGAATTTTGTGAGTACAAAATTCCGGGCTAACACCCTTTATGTCGGAGAGTTTCCAAGTGATGGCTCGCGTGTGGGACTTAAGAACCTTGAGAAGAGCTGCCTTTTCCTCATCTTTTAAGTCTTTAGCAATGATGACAGGCAACTTATCGTCACCTTCCAAAAATGCGTATTCAAGATGGGGTGGCAGTTCTTTGAGTTCAACCTCGGAGGTTCATCAACGGAAGATTCAACGGTTTTATCTTCACAGAGTTTGAGTTCTTTCCTAACTCCAGGAATATATTATTTTTGATTTGGGAGGGGGGTGGTGGGGTTCACTGTTCAAAATTGCTTCTAGAAGCAGGATGTCCCCCTCAGGATCCTGAGTCAGTTAATTCCACTCAGATGAAGTTGGATCATCTTCTAGAGCAAGAAACGAAATCCAGCTTTCTTCCAATAAAAGAAAATCACTGTCCCCGAAAGGAGTTGATATAGTTGGAGAAGGCAGTAAGAAACAATAGGCTCAAAATATGGAGTGGGATTGCCACTCGCGATCAAGTTTGAAAATCCTAGGACCTCTTGAGAATACTCATCACAAGCCATATCAATGACTTCGATTTTGTTACCGTGCCTATGGATGTAATCAGTTTGGTATTTTGAAGTTTGTGGTCTAGATTAATGTGATGGCTTCCTTGCCACGACGAAAAGGGTAATCTCACTTCATCAAACATCTATCAAAGCAAACTGGTTTTGCAAGAAACAACGCCCGAAGAATAAAGGTACCTTACTCTCTGGGGTCGGTTTCAAAATCAACAACTACGAAGTCTGCTGGAAATTGGAACTTTCCCACCATTAGACGGACGGTCTTTAGCAATACCGATTTGTTCAGTGATTGAACGATCTGCTAAGCTCTAACGTCATGCAAGTTGGTTAGTTCGGAAGAGCGATACTTTCCAGACAGAATAAGGCTCTGAAGAATTAATGCTCGCACCAAGATCGGCTAATGCGTTGCATGTAGTAATTCCCGTAAATTCACATGGAATCAGAAATCGGCCAGGGTCTCCAAGTTTCTTTGGTAACTTGTTGAGGATGACCGCTGAACAGTTCTCATTCAAAGGAGTTCTTGCCAAGTAACGCGATCAATTTTTCTTTGTTTCCAATTAAAGGTATTCAAAGACAAGCAAATTTAGCATGAGCATCAAGGCCAATCGGTAAAGCTAATCTCGAAACTTAAATCACTAAAGTATTCATAGATTCTCATTTTGGTCGTTAGCTTTTTCCTTGCGCTTTCTTCATTTCTTCTTGATCGAAATGGATTGATGCTTTAGGAATAAGGCGCAGAACATCAGATAACAACAAGAGCAACATTTGGGCTCAGTATTGGATACGAGTGACCTGAATTTGAACAACAGGAGGTTGAAAAAAACGACTTTGGTGCTTACCGTTATTAGTAGGAGCATCGTGTCCTTTGTCACCTTCAGGCATCATGATTAATTGCTTGTTCGCCTAGATGTAATGCCACTTATCGGGTAGTGATAACCTTTTAAATCTTCCTTTGGTGGTAACAAGTGGTACCAAGGAAGAGTTCCAGAACCCAGAAAGTAGAAGCTGTATAGCAGTAACAAATTTTTGAAAGCATGTCCAGTCAAATTTGCCATTTGGGATTGCATGTTTTGACCTTGGTTTTGCATGTTCTCAACACTGCATCATATGGCTGTGACATATCATTCAAAATCTTTTTGACACACCGTTGTCTGAGGAGCAGGTCTTTGATGGCTACTGGTTGATGAGCTACTGGTTTGATTAACCGGAGTCGATAAATCATGACCTTTGATGAGAATTGTTTCCTCTGTTTGTTGTTGAAGTTATTATCCTCGATTGAAATTGGTTTTTGACTATTTGCATGATGTATTCCGTGAAGTGGAGGAAAAACCAGGAGGTCTAAATTTGATTGAACCATCGGAGATCGATAACCAGAAATTTATTAGCTTGGTTGAAATTGGACCGCAGCGGCCTGGGACACTTATACTTAGGATATGTCATGGTAAATGCTTGCTTGTTAGTGGCTGGACAGTTTTGATAAGAATGACCTCCCCCACAAGTTACACAACTTTGTTCAACCGCTTTTACGGGGGCAGAAGCCGGGGTTTGGTTCTTTCTATCGAGAATTAATGCCCGAACCATGTCTTTGAGTTCAGCAACATCAGATGAGACTTGCTTGGTGGAAGAGCTTGTACTCATTTTAGCTACTACATCTTTGTTTCTTGATTGATCGTACCTTAGACTTGCTCTCGAAATTTTTAAACATTCACGAGGCCCAATTTGTCTAAGAAGTTACCACCGGCAGCAGAGTTCATGAATCTGTGATCAATTGAGTGAGGGGCATTGTAGAATGATCGAGTTGATGCAATTCTGAAAACCCATGATTAGGTCAACCCACTTAAAAGATCATTGAAAACGTATCCCAAGCCTCAAAAAAACGTCTCATCAAATTTTTGCTGAGATCTCGGTGATTTCATTTCTGAGATTTTGTCATAATAGAGGAGGGAAGAATTATTGTTTAATAAATTTCGAAACAAGATCATCCCAAGTTTCCAAATCGACCGAGGGGGTTTCTTTTTTAGCCATATCCGGGCTGCCCCTTCGAGAGAAAACGGAAAAGCATATAGTTTAACTGACTTAGTTGGTACGTTTTTCCGGAATCTTCATCGTAGAAGTGATCTTGTTGAAATAACGGATGCGAGCATGTGGGTCCTTCTTTATGGGATTTCCAAAAAAATGCTTGATTGGACAAGAGTTCAGAAGACCAAGCATTGATCTCAAAGTTATTCGCGGGTGATTTCCGAAATAACTATCGCATCCTCGTACCCTCCGGTGGGTGCTTCGAGCAATTGCGCCATAGTACGATTAGCAGCCATCTATTAGTGGGAGATTATCAGTTCTCAGATTGGATGTTCAACAGAATTTTGTCGGACTTGTGGTTTGTCGACTTCTACGCTTGAGTGCGAGTGCGCTGGCACAAAATAGAAATATAAAAAGAAAATTTACACTAATTTTTTTGGTTTTTTCAATGATTAATTCACAATTGATTTTAACGGACAATGAGATAAGACAACTTAAACCAAATAATCTACTTACTTCACGGTAGCTCTCAAAAAGATAAACGCACAGGTGAGCGGAGGAGTAGGAATAGCGCGAAGCTTATTTCTCCCTCGGGTCGTATTTCCTAGGAACAACCACCTTATACCCACTTTATAGTTTTTGTTTTAAGTTTCAAGGTGATACCGTACGTTGTAAGAGACACAAAGGCAAGTTTTTAAATCTTTTGTTCGAGTTGGGAACCAACAAGTTCACCGGAAGTTATTATGATAATACCTCAGTTGAGAATATTATATTTTGGTATTTTACCAATTTGTGAATTTTTATTTCTTTTTTATGGACAATGTTTTTATGTTTTTGGTTTTTTTTTTTTTTTTTGGTTTTTATCTGATAATTATACTAAAAGAAATGAAAAATATTTTTGTACTTTTTTATATTTTTATAATAAAAGAAAATATTCACAGTTTCAAACACAATTGATCAAACGTAACGATAAACGGCTTCACAGCCTCCCCGGCAACGGCGCCAAAAATTGATTGAAGAATTTTACACTATATATATATAATATATAATAAAATATAAAATATATATAAGTCTAAAAATCAACAAGATCAATATAACCGAGAAGTAGTATAGAGTGTTCCCGGGTCGTTTATCCCCAACGAGGCTGGACTGGAAGATCGGTACAGTCGAAGATTTGAGTTTGAATGAAGGAATTGATTTGGGAGAGTGGAAAAGTCAAATTAAACAATAACAAACAAAAACGTTTAAGAAAAACCTAAAAATTACGAAATTAAGCTGAAAAACGGAAGCACGAATCCCGAACAAAGGGGGAAAAACCTAAAATCTTTAAAAATAACCCTACGAAGAAATTTTTACTTCTAAACTACTCTACGGGACAAATAACGAAGAATGAAAAAGACTAGACCGAAAACGGAGTTCGTTTGACCCAAAAACGAGTCAACACAAAAACCGTACCCGGACCCCGTTCTTTAAGAAACGAAAAGTTGTAAAAATGACTTTACGAAAAGTTTCAAATTTTTCCTACAAACTATATGACAAAAGAAAATTTTCTAAAAAAGCAAAATATTTTTTTGATAATTTTTGTATTTTTTATGAATTATTTAAACTTTTAACGAAATTAAATTATAAAAAATATTAAATGACTACGAAAAATTCTGAAAATTTTTCTAAAAATACTTTATACTATAAAGATCCTACGAAAAATAAGAAACAAAGAAATAGCTTATTAATAAGCTCGAAATAAGCTGTTTTCAGCTTATGAGCTTATAAGCCTAAAACCCCTTTAAGTATGCAAGCCCTTGAGTCTTTAACGAAAAAGACCCAAGGGCGCAGTGGTAAGTGATGTTATAAAAGGGGATCGTATCGAGAGGTCACGGGTTCGAGTCTTGCTCACCCGGACCTCTTGTCTTTCCCCTTTTTTTTTTTGAAAACTCAAAAAAGCAAAGTTGTTAAGCTCGTGGGGCTTAACAACTTTGTCAACTACAACTTTTTACGAAAAGCTGTCAATAAGCCTAAAAATAAGCTTAAAGGTGGCAGAATAGCTTAAAGGCTTAAAGCTAGATTTTGGCTAAGTCTTTTGGCTTGTGTGGTCGTTTAAGCTAGGATTTGGACAAAAAACTAAAAGGACTCCTAAACTAGCCTAATAAGCACTAAAAGGGTACAAGCTAAAACTAATAAGCTGGAAAATAAAAGGGCTTAATGACAGAATTTAAAAACAAGCTTAATGGCTAAAAGGGACTTAACTATTGGACAAATAAGCTAGGTAAAAGGAAAATAAGGTCAACTACTATCTATATTAACCTAAAAAGCTATGTGGAGCAACAAAGAGCTTATGAGAAAAGCTAAATAAGCCAGGGAAGAAAAATAAGCAATCCCTACACCTAAGTAGGCTAAAACAGTTCACAAGGCAAGTTTGGGCTTAAAAATAAGCCAACAAATGAGCTTTTTAAGAGTTGAAACTCAAGAGGCTTATACAAGAGCTTATAGGCTCTTGAAATAAGCCAATAACTTGGGCTTATATCCTCTTAAAAGCTATGAAAAAGGGGCTTAAAGTCTCCCCTTTGCACCAGGGGAGCTTTAAGGCTAAACTTAAGGGCTTATTTGACAGCTTATAAAAAGCTGTCAAATAAGCTCTAAACAAAAAATTAAGCTAAAACAGATTGAGTGTCCTATGAAAGGGACTTGTGCACCAATTTTTAGCTTTTGAAAACCATCTTAGCTTGCTGAATTTGTTAAATGAAAAAGGGCTTTTGAATTTTTTAAAACTGCTACCAACAAACACTTGGTGATTTTTGACTCAAAAGTCAAAAGACACCAAGGTTTTGACAGATAGTTTAACAACAACAAATCACACTCTTTTTGACACTTAAACTCAAACCACAAGTGCTTAACCAAATGAGCACTTGTGGTGTTTTTTAAAATCCAACAGTTAACACAATGGGTTATAAAAGCTTTGAAATTCAATTTTCAAACTTGAAGACTTTTGAAACAGCTTAAATGAGCTTAAAAGCTTAAGCTAAAACTAGATTGATGACCATAACCCAAACCACAACCATTTTGACCCGTTTTACAAGTTATCCCAAACACCCCTTAATTTCTAAAAATGGGTTTTAACACTTTTAAAAAACTGTTTTAACTCATAATCCTTGAAGAGAGTAGACAAATAAGCATTAAACAACCTAGATAAACAATAATAAGCAGGAAATAAGTACTCTAATTAGCTAAAACATAATAAGCTAAGAAAATCTAAAAATTGAGACTTTAAAAGAGAGAAATGTAATTACCTTTGTCCAAGCTTTAACAAGGACCTTTTGACCCCTCAAGCTTATCGCACAAGCTCTGGCTTATAAATAAGCCAGTGAATAAGCCAATAAGCTCTTCCAACTTTAGCTTATCTTCCAAATGGCTTATTCTTGATTTTTCCAAACAAAAACTTATAAAACTTTAAACTATGGAGAGTTTAAGCTTTATAAGCTTAATCAGGCTTCTATAAGAGCTTATAGGAGCTTGTTTAACATATATAAAAGTGATTTAAGCTGTTTAACAATGGAGACTTAAAAACGGGTATAAATTCTCAAAAATTTCAACACTTCATTAATGTTTAAAAGGAGTACAAAGAACTTGAAATAAGCTGTAAATAAGCTAAAACAAACATAAATTTGACTGAATTAAAAAGTAATTAACTAAAAAATAAGCTACACACTTTTCGGCTATCACAAAAGACCACTAATTTATACTATAAGCTATGTCTTACACATCTATCTTCTTTTTTTATTGTGTTTCTTTTGTGAGAGACTTCAATGAGTAAATCCAAGCCATCCATAGTCCTTGTGCTTCTTTTAAAATCATCAAACCCGTCGAAATAAGTCTTGGGGAGTTGTGGGATTGCCAGCTTGGCAGTTTCACAGCTGGGAAAGATAGTGGAGGGGGAGGGAAAGGTTTGTCCATGGGGGAAATTGGGGTTACAGGGTAAAAGAGTTGAAGAGGACCCGTGAGTTCGTTGGGAGTTGAAATGGGCGGGAAAAAATTATAAAGGAGGTTAGGGGTGACAGGGCATAGGTTTAGGGATTGGGCAAAGTTGGTCCCTCATGGTTATTACCCTCATTGCACAATTCGTCCTTGTTGTCAAATAACTTTGGGGACTTGGCAGAAATAGTCCCCAAAAGTTATTTGACAAATTGCACCACAAGTCCTTTGTGTATACAAGTTAGTGGACATGGCAGTTTGGGCCCTTGGAGTATATCTTTGCAAAAATGGCAGTTTGGCCCTTCTCTTCTTTTCTCCTCTTTTCTTCTTTAAATATAAGTTTAGGGATTTACAATTTCAGTCCCTAAACTTATATTTCTTTGACTTTTGGCCTCGGGGTTGACTTGGGTTGACTTTGACTTTGACCAGTTGACTTTTCTGTTGACTTTTTGACTTGATTGACTTTTCGGCTTCGATTTGGCTTTGTCTTTCACAGTCTTTTCCATTCCGAGTCCGGTTTTGTCGTTTTGGCTTTGTTTTTCGTCCTTTTCTTAGTTATCCGTTCCTGCACAATACAATTAGCAAAACAAGCGTATATTTGGCATTTTAAGTCCGTTTTTGGTTATTTTAGCTCGTTTTTAAAGGTAAAAGGTATGTGTAATTAAGCACATACCAAAATCCCCCATACTAAGGTATTGCCGTGTCCTCACGCAATGTTATGAAGTAAACATTTACGAAAACTAAGAATCTCAATCCCCCTCGACTAATAACTTTGAAAAGTAGCAAAGTGTTCGTCAAGGGAAACTAAAGAATCAAAAGCTTCGACAAGTCCCGTTTTCACCATTTTTTATTTGTACACTAACTATCCCTAATATTTTTGGATTTTTCTTTTTCTTTTCTCGACTACCTGTTTGACTTCCTTTATTTTATCAACATTGGGATCATAGAATGAGAAACGCCCATAGAATAATCTACGGATGTCCTGACGGATAAATTCATCGTCCCCGATTTTTCACTAGTTCCAAACCAAGCAATTAAACAAGATCATTTGTCAATATAAGTCTAAATGCTAAGCACTCATACTTATGACTTGTGAACTTTTAACTCCCAACATGAATGTATGATTTAAATGTGTGTACTCATTTCAACTCAACCATAGATCAACTTATTTTCATAGTCGTGATTCAAGATGAATCATGACTTAAAGCAACAACTTATTAGGACCTTGTAACTTGATTTTAAAGAACGAGATTTTAACTGTAGAACTTTTTGCAACATCTTCATCATTATAATCATAAGTTCTTAAAGCTAGGAATGCGTTGCTTAGTTTGAACACCTACCTAGGTTCTCGCCTCCCTAGTAGGATATCACAACAACACCGAATGTTCTTAGTTTGAAAACCCACCCCGTTGCTAGCGTCAGGGGAACTCACAACAGACACTCTTCCTTATATGCTAAGGATAAGTATCTTAGTTTGAACCCTCACCTAGACCTCGCTTCCTGGTGAGATATCACAACACACCAAATCCCTAGAAGTAAAGATGTCTTAGTTTGAACCCCCACCTCGTGGTTAGCGGAGTGGTAACTTTTTTCCATATAGTCAAATGTATGCTTCAGTGTGTAAAGGGATTTCATCAATATTCGTGCATTTGCACTCAATACTACCTTTCATGCTTCTTTTGGCATTTTAACTTGGAATTATTAAGCAACAAAAAATCTTGCTTTAAAAAAAAATCAAGTCCAAATTTGAAGCGTTTCTAAAAACATTGATTGACTTAGTTGAACGAATTGAGATACTATGATTAGGTGTATTAGAAGCTAATGGAGAAAAAAGCCACAATTACTCATAATAAGTTTTTGTTCAGCACATAAACTAAATATTTAACTCTATCACTTCTTGTTCTTCACTTTATTAAAATTCGAACCAATCGAATTCGTGAAAGCTTAGCTTCCAGCGGTAAGTTAGGAACTAGCTAGGGCTCAACCCGCCCGATCGAGTCAAAAATATTCTCCATTCTATTCTAACGCCATTAGGAAAGTCAAAACTGTGACAAAACACTTATTTTATTTTGAAAATTTTTAAATTTTTTCATTTTTTTGGTATTTTTGCAAAAATTTGGTGGTAAAACGGGTTTACTGATAACAACAGCTGGCAAGGCTAAAAATCAAATCGAAAGCACCCCCCCATACAAGAACTAAACATCGTCCTCGATGTTTCAAAGGTAACTTTACCGAAAATCTAAGGCCGGTTAATGAAGTGTGCCAAAAAAAGATCCAAACGTTTAGGTCGATTAGATTGTGGATACAGGATTCCCAAACTGAACTGAGATTGAAACTCATGTGGATACTCTACAAGCACGAGAGTCATCACAATCCGGGAAATCCTGGACATACAATTCAAAACACACAAAACATGGACAAAACACGGGTAATGGAAAATGAAAGCCCTCTCACACAAAACACTTATTAGCATAAAGAAAGAAGATAGACTGGATAAGCATGGGGTGCCTCCACGAATCGCTTGTTAGGGTCCCGACGCTTGACCCCGTCCCCCCGAATTTATTGGTCCATTGGGGAAGTCGGAGATCTGGGACAACCTTCGTTAGGTATTCCCCTCCAAAGTAATTGTTTTATACGAATGACCATTCACTTTAAAGTTGGGCCGAGTTCTGAGATAACTCGACGTGCCATAAAGGAAAAACTGGTTATAGTGACTGGCCACGACCACGGGATTTCATTTTCCCGAGAAAATCTTCAAGTCTAGAGTTGAAAGAGAACACGATCACCAACGTTGAAAACGCTGTTTTTTGATCTTAGCATCGAGTATAACCCTCTTTGTTTTTCTCTTTATAGATCAAAGATTTTCTTAGGCTTGATCATGAAGTTCATTATTTCATTCCAGATTGAACTTTCCTGTGATCACCGCAGTTTGAACATCAAAATTTTTGTAATTCTTGAGGGCCCCAGTAGGCTTTGTGCTCGTAGCTCGATCGGTAGATGACAAGATGCCTTTCCCGTACACTAACATATAGGGAGTACACCCGATGGGGTGTTTGTAAGCTTTGCGGAAGGCCATAAGCATCATCAGTTTTGTCCGACCAGGAGGCACATTTTCTCCACGGTTCTCCTCAAGAATACGCTTTAACCACGATTCGACACCATCAACTTGCCCAATTGATTGTGGGTGATACGCGTGGAGAGACGTGATGACCTCGACTTAAGCATGACCTTTGTAAATTGGTCATCTCAAAAGTTTGTTCCGCATCCACTTATGATAGCTCGGGGTGCACAAATCGAGAAAGAGAGTTTCCAAAATTGGCAAACAAACTCAGGCATCACTGTGGCGAGCCTTTTGCTTCAACCCATTGTGACCAAGTAAATCAACAAAAACCACGATATGTACTTGTTCCTCTTGAAGACGGAACGGCACTAAAAAAAATCATAAAATCAATGCCCCAGATGTACAAAGATTTCGCAAACTTGGATGAGTTTTGGCATCTCATCATCGTTGCGTAATTTTTCCTTGACGTTGAACACATGCACAACGGGTGACAAAGTCATGAGCAACCTGTAGATATTGTTGGGATCCCAAATAAATCCTAAATTCGACAGAATTTCTTGCTGTGTAATTGGCACCATAGTGTCCCCCAGTGGGTCCACTGTGGCAAGCTTTGAGAATGTCATAAGCTTCTTGCCCCGAAACACAACGTCTTATCACCTGATCTAGCAACAGATCTTAAACAGTAAATATCATCCAGAAAAAATGCTTGACAATCCTTGAAGAAATTATTTTTTTGTTAGGATGTCCATAATCCCTTGATAACAAATTTCCCCGCATAGGTAATTTGCAAAATCGGCAAACAGGGGTACTTAATATCTTGAAGAGCAATAGAACCAGAGTTTCGAGAGAAATGCTTCATTGATTTCTTTGTTCTCGTGTTTGTCTTGGATGAGATTTTCAAGTCTAGGACAGATATCGATTGGCGAGATTCTCAGCTCCTTTTTTGTCTCGAATTTCAATATCAAATTCTTGGAGCAATAGGATCCACCGCATGAGTCTTGCCTTAGCATCCTTCTTGGCAAAGAGATACTTGATGGCAGAATGGTCAGTATACACTATGCTTTTGGACATTCACAAGTAATTCCTTTTCTGTAGTATTGTAGAGAGTTTGAGCCTCGTTCATAGTCTTGGCTAGCATAGTGTATAGGTTGAAAATGCTTGTTTTTTCTTTGCCCGAAGACTGCCCACCCCTCCCCCCCCCCCCCCCCCCCCCCCACCCCCCCCCCCCCCCCCCCCCCCCCACCCCCCCCCCCCCCCCCCCCCCCCCCCCGCCCCCCCCCCCCCCCCCCCCCCCCCCCCCCCCCCCCCCCCCCCCCCCCCCCCCCCCCCCCCCCCACCCCCCCCCCCCCCCCCCCCCCCGCCCCCCCCCCCCCCCCCCCCCCCCCCCCCCCCCCCCCCCCCCCCCCCCCCCCCCCCCCCCCCCCCCCACCCCACCCCCCCCCCCCCCCCCCCCCCCCCCCCCCCCCCCCCCCCCCCCCCCCCCCCCCCCCCCCCCCCCCCCCCCCCCCCCCCCCCCCACCCCCCACCCCCCCCCCCCCCCCCCCCCCCCCCCCCCCCCCCCCCCCCCCCCCCCCCCCCCCCCCCCCCGCCCCCCCCCCCCCCCCCCCCCCCCCCCCCACACCCCCCCCCCCCCCCCCCCCCCCCCCCCCCCCCCCCCCCCCCCCCCCCCCCCCCCCCCCCCCCCCCCCCCCCCCCCCCCCCCCCCCCCACCCCCCCCCCCCCCACCCCCCCCCCCCCCCCCCCCCACCCCCCCCCACCCCCCCCCCCCCCCCCACCCCCCCCCCCCCCACCCCCCCCCCCCCCCCCCCCCCCCCCCACCCCCCCCCCCCCCCCCCCCCCCCCCCCCCCTCCCCCCCCCCCCCCCCCCCCCCACCCCCCCCCCCCCCCCCCCCCCCCCCCCCACCCCCCCCCCCCCCAACCCCCCCCCCCCCCCCCCCCCCCCCCCCCACCCGCCCCCCACCCCCCCCCCCCCCCCCCCCACCCCTCCCCCCCCCCCCCCCCCCCCCCCCCCCCCCCCACCCCCCCTCGGTTGTGAGCCGGCAAGATGCAGTAAACCTTTATCAGCCCACAGTTTATATTTTTCATCATTCATTTTCATTTTTTCAATTTTTTTTTGCAACATATTTTCCGTAATAGAGAAAATTTCGTTTTAGAAACTCAAGTATAAAGTTAAACTAAGATGAATATTTTCGTTTTCGAAAGAGCTTCTTTTTAGAAAATGTCGGTTTAAAGTTAAAGCAAAATTAAGCACGTTTATTAGTCAGGTTAAGAGCTTCGGGGAGAAAAAGCGACAAGTTACACTTATAAGCTTTTAAGATTTCCAAATAATCCTTGTTTAGCATCCTACTTGTAGATAACACTATCATTTTTCGTTCTTCGCGAATTTAAAATCCCTAATAAAAGGATCCGCGAATGCTTAGCCTAATAAACTTTCGTTTATTAAATGGTTAAGGGACAAAGCTAAGGCTCAACACACTCTACCGAGTCAAAATTTATTCTCATTCTACCCATTAGGAAAGTTAAAACTGTGACAAAACACGTATTTTATTTTGAAAATTTTAATTATTTTCATTTTTTTGGTATTTTTGCAAAATTTTTGTGGTAAAAACGGGATTACGTGACAACAACGGCTGCAGGCAAAATCAAATCGAAGATTCCTCCCCATACTAGAACTAAACATCGTCCTCGATGTTTTAAAAAGGAGGTACCTACGTAAATCTAAGGCCGTTTATTAAGTGTGCCAAAAGATAAAACGTTAGTTGATTAGATTTGGATATTGGATTCCCAAATGAAGCTGAGGATGTGAAGCTCTTGTGATCGGAGGACAAAACCCGCGAGCATGAGAAGCTTCAAAATCCGGGACATCCTGGACTAATAAACCACAAAAACACAAGCATACGAGAAATGGAAGAGGCACACCTCCTCACGTCACACAGTTAGAAGAAAATAGAAAGAAGATAGAAGGATAAGCATGGGTTGCCTCCCACGAAGCGCTTGTTTAAGGTCACTATGCTTGACCCGTCCCCGAATTCATTGGTCCATAGGGAACATATGGAGATCCGGGACTACCAATTGTGGTACGTCCCCTCCAAAGTAGTGCTTCAAATGATGACCATTCACTTTGAAATTTGGCCCAGAGTTTTGGGATAACTCGACAGTGCCATATGGAAAGACTTGGGTTACAGTGAATGGTCCACTCCAGCGGGTCTTAAGCTTGCCTGAGAAAATCTTCAATCTAGAGTTAAAGAGGAGGACTCGATCACCGACGTTGAAAACGCGGTTTTTGATCTTGGAGTCATGGATTCTCTTTGTTTTCTCTTTATAGATCAAAGAGTTTTCATAGGCATGATCACGAAGTTCATTTAGCTCATTGAGTTGAACCTTCCGGTGATCGCCCGCGGTCACTAGGTCAAAGTTTGCATGTTTTAAAGCCCAATAGGCTTTGTGCTCGAGCTCAATCGGTAAGATTACAATCACTTCCCATACACTAGCTTGTGTGGTTACAACCCGATGCGAGTTTGTTAGACGATTTTGCTGTATCTCCTGTGTGGAAGGCCCAAGTGCGTCATCTAGTTTATCCGACCATGAGGGCACGGTTTTAGCCTATGTCTTTCAAGAATCTTTATTCCAAACCACGATTGGATACCTCAACCTGCCTACTTGTTTGTGGGCGATATGCGGTTGAGAGACGATGAGTGACTCCGTATTTAAGCATGACCTTTGCAAATTGGTCATTGCAAAAATAGGTTCCGCGATCACTTATGATTGACGAGGGTCCGATCTGGCGAACGAGATGTTTTGTGAAATTTTGAAACAACTCGGGCTATCATGGTGGGGAGCGGCTTTTTTTTTGTTTTTTTTTTTTTTTTGCTTTTTTTTTAAACCCATATTCGACAGTAATCGACAGCCACGAGTATTATATTTGTTACCCTCTTATAAGGACTGGCGGAAGGCCCCACCCCATGAAGTCAAGACCCCAAAAAAGTCATAAGATTTCGCACCAAACTTTGATGGAATTTTGAGGCATCTCATCACGTTGTGAAATTTTTCTTTGACGCTGGCACGAGTCGCAGTTTTTAACCAACTCGTGGGCATCTTTGTAAATTGTAGGCCAGAAGAAACCGGCATCAAAGACCTTTTTGGCGGTGAGATTTGCACCATGATGTCCCCCCGTGGGTCCATTGTGGCAAGTTTCGAGGATGTCGAGAGCTTCCTGGTCAGTCGCACACCACCGCCGGATCACTTGATCCGCACATATCTTAAACAAGAAGGGGTCGTCCCAAAAGTAGTGTTTGACGTCTTTGAAAAACTTTCTTTTCTGCTGAGACGACATTCCTTTGATTATAAAATTCCCCGCATGGTAGTTTGAAAAATTGGCAAACCATGGGGCATTATCATCACGAAAGGTAACCATCCCAAGTGTCTCGAGAGGAAATGTTTCCGTAATTACCTTTTTCTCGAGCTCACTTTGATGAGGATTTTCAAGTCTGGAAAGGTGGTCGGCGGTGAGATTTTCTGTCCCTTTTTTATCACGGATAACGACATTAAATTCTTGGAGCAACAAAATCCACCGGAGCAATCTTGGCTTAGCATCCTGCTTAGCAAGCAGGTACTTAAGAGCCGAATGGTCCGTATACACTATGCTTTTAGACAAGACAAGATATGGCCGGAATTTCTCGAAAGCATACACTACGACAAGTAATTCTTTTTCCGTTGTAGTGTAATGTGCTTGAGCCTCGGTCATGGTTTTGCTTGCATAGTGTATCGGATGGAAGTGCGTGGTCTTACGTTGCCCCAAGACGGCCCAAAAATAAACAAGCAAAATCACTTTGCATCACACTTGATTTCACAAGGGCATAGTCAATCGGGGGCAACTAAATTGGAGCTGGTTAACTTCATCTTAGGGTCTCAAATTCTTCGAATGCATTCGCTTGAGTGTGAGATAAACGGAGTATAGGTTTCTTTTTCAAGGAGGTGGGTCATAGGCCGGGCGATTTTGGAAAAATCCTGAATAAATCGTCGGTAGAACCCGGCATGACCGAGAAAACTTCGAATACCCTTCACGGTAGTGGGATGAGGCAATTTTGCAATGACATCAACTTTCGCCTTATCAACCTCAATCCCGGACTTAGAAATCTTATGGCCAAGGACTATGCTCTTCCATTAACCTATAAGTGGCACTTTCCTAATTTAGGCACAAGATTGGTAGTCTTCACACCTTTGGAGCATTTTTGTCTATTGAGGAAAAGGGCAAGAGGAGAAAGAATAACCGAAAACCGAGAAATCATCCATGAAGACTTCCATGGTTTTCTCAATCATATCGTGAAAGATTGCAACCATACACCTCTGGAACGTGCCCGGTGCATTGCATAACCCAAAAGGCATACGACGATAGGCAAATGACCTGTAAGGGCAGGTGAAGGTAGTCTTTTCTTGATCAAGTAGGTCAATCGGGATCTGAAAATATCCAGAGAATCCGTCCAAAAAGCAATAGTATCATTTTCTGGCTAATATTTCAAGCATCTTGATCTTAAATGGAAGGGGAAATGGTTCTTTACGAGTTGGATCATTGAGTTTTCGGGTAGTCGATGCACAACTCGCCTCATCGTTAACCAACTTAGTGGGTATTAACTCATTTCTTCAATTTTTCACACGGTTTTATGCCTCATTTTTAGGGACAGCTACACAATGAACGGGCTATCCAGGGACTGTCAGATGATATGGTAAATTAACCCGGGCATCAAGAAGTTTGATAACTCTTGCTAATAACTCATGGATTTTGGGGTTATCCCTTTGATGTTTAATTTTTATTTACTATAGAATATATGATAATATTTAAAAGAGCAATTAAGAACGTTCCAAAGTACTCCCTTAAGAAAAGCTCACTCTAAAAAGAATCTATATATTAATTTCGTATGTTTAACGAGGAAGTATGATCACCGGTCGTTTCCCCATAACGACTTGTCGAAATTGATAACCTTTTGCTTTTAGCTTGGATTATGATTTGCATGAGGAAAAAGATGTTTTTGATGAGTATCTATAACTACTAAATAAAAGCACATTGAACAATCTAAAACAATTAAACACTTAAACAATTAACGGGAAACAAATAAAACGCGACAATTAAGCAAATAAGTCAAATTTAAACTTTAAAAATTGCAAACTAAAATTTTAAACCTAAAATAGGACAAAGAAAATTTTTAAGAAAAAAGAAAAAAAATATTTATGATTTTTTTTGATTTATTATGATTAAAAAACTAATTAAAACTAATTAATCTAAAAAATTGAAAAATTAAGTTCTAAAAATTGAGAAAAAATAATTTTTTAAGCTTATAAAGTCTAAAATACATATATACTTAGAAGAAAACTATTTTTAATATATTTAAATTAAAATCCTATTTTTAAAATAAAAAAAAAAAGACTCAAAAATGAAAAATTAAATCCTAAGTGTTGAAATTGATTTTTCTGAATGTAAACCTACTAGTACTTTTTGTAAAACTAAAAACTATTTTTTTATATTTTTATAAAACTTTTTTGTATTTTTTTTTATTTTTCAAAAATTAAATCCTTAGAAAAATGATTAAAAATAATATACTAAATGGAAAAATGTGAAAAATTCAGGAAAAGTCTATGATGCAACAAAGATTACTAGAAAAATAAAAGGTCACATTTCAGATCTATAACATATAGCTGAGGAATATGGCTTATTAGGCTACGGCTTATTATTGAAAGAGGAAAGGTAAAACGTGTACAAGTATTTAATGAAAGGAAAAGATGATGGATGAGCTATTGAAGCAAAGTGTTAAGGCGTGTGTGTTGTGTGCAAGAGGTCGTGGGTTCGAGATTGGCAGACACCCCTTTTTGCTACTTTTTTTATTTTTGAAAACCAAATATTAAAACTAGAAGAAGAGACCCTTTTTTAAGCATTTTTTATTAAGAAACAACTTAAGCTAAAAATTTAAATGAGCTCTTATAGAGCTTTTGAAAACCTGCTTATAGAAAGTGAGCTTTTGAGCTGACTTTTGCTTGTTTTGACTAAACAGCTTGCAAAAAGCTCAAATTTTAAACTAAAAACTGTTTTAGAATCTTTAAGATGTCTATTAACTAATTCTAACAAGCTAGAATCCCTACTAACAACTAATGCTAACTGAATCTAATGATTAAATTTGCAAACTCAGGAAAAAGCAATAAAAACTCAAAATTTAATTAAGTACCATAAGCTACCCTTTTGAAAACTTGACTAATGGTACTTAAACTACAAGACTCAATCATAAAAACCTATACTATAAGCTAGGAAATCAAAAAATTCTTAAAACCATAAGCTCAATCTTACAGTTTTTTGGCTTTTTGGCTAATTAATGACTTTTATAAGCTAAATGTACATAGGCAAATAAGCTAGTAAATGAAAACTAAGACTAAATCTATCTTGAACTATATCTAATCTATAGGCTTACTGAAATTAAGATCCTAAATCCTACATTAACTAGGCTAAATGAACCCTAGAAAAGTAAGCAGTAGCAACTAATGTTACCACAGTTGATGCAATTGTCAGTTTGCAAAAACACTAATGCATGTATCCTTAATGGATAACCTGCAATATACTCTTCTTTAGAATGAGTTTGAACACAATGCACACACAAACCAAGCTTAATAAGCTTGGATCAAATTTCTAAGCAAAGAAAGAAAGATAAAATCTCCCCTGGTGCAGGAGCTTAAAGAATAAGCCTCAAAATTCTTGAAAGACTAATCTAATTTTCAAAACCTTTTTAAAAATCCTTATCTAATGTGGATAATTCCAATATTATAAAAAATGACAAGTGAATTTACCAAAATAATTTGACTATTTGAGGTCAAACAAGCATATTCCAAACACTCCTTTATACATAGACATATTTGAATTCAACCTATGATTTGAAAACTAGTGATTGAAGCCTAATTACCAGATAGCTATTAGCCTAAAACAAGCTTAATAAACATGAATCATTAACCTAATAAGCTAGAATCTATGATCTACACTACTGCTAACTATATTTTTTTGTTTTTTTTTAGATTTTTAAGACAACATTTATAAAACTATGATCTACACTATATTAACTAAAACAGATGATTAATAAGCAAAATAGGATTAAACTTAGCTCCATAAGTCAACTAGAAAATCAAAATAAGATTATTGATAAGCTAATAAGCAATTAAGCAGTTATTTAAAACTAGAATTAAAAGGAGCAAGGAATTTAAAAGAGAACTTACAATTAGCTTCAGCTTAACAGAAGCAAATTGCTCTTAGAGCTTTTCTACAGCTCTGACTTATTAGAAATAAGCCAGTAATAGTTCATGGGATTCCTTCCTTAATTGAATCCCCTTCCATAAGCTTTTAAGTCCAAAAGTAAATGTGATTATAATTAACGGATTTGAAGGTTTAAGTATGATTTAGGCTTATTTAAGCTCAATCACTAGCTTAGAGACTAGTGAGAGCTGAAATTGAGCTTAATGAGAGCTTATAAGTCATACTAGAGCTTAATTGAGAAATTAAGAACTTATAAATGGAAACAAAGTAATGTAAATTTAAATGAGACTTTTATTAATGATCAAAAACAGGTTACAAGAGATTAAAAAGGTAAAATTACATTTTATCTAAAAACTAACAAGCTAAATTATTTTAAAGAAAATTACAAGAAAAAGAGATAGATGTGTGTGTGTGTGTGAGGTGTGCTATTTATAGCACATTGCTGAAGGTTCTAGGCTTCCCTTGCTCTACACGCTCCCATCAATCATGATCGTACGATCTTCTAATCATTGGATGATGAATTGGAGCCGTTAGATCACTTCACACTCTTACATGGATTGCCAAGCTGGCAATCCTTTGATGTGACCTTGTTTTTGTTATGTGAGTGCTTTAAGAGTAAAATCAACATCCCCTTGTGCTTTTCTTCCTGCCACGTATCCTCTTAGCTTAAGTGAGCCAATGAGAGTGCTTGATTTGACAAATCTAACCCTGCCATCATGTTTGTGATCACTTGAATAGTCTAAATCACCCTTCAATTAAGAAAAACCCATGATTGACTATAAAGGTTATTGTTTGGGACGAGTGATAGAACAGTTTTCCATTCTTTGGCGCCCATTTTAACTGTAAAGGGGTAAAAACGTTTTTAAACTTTGGGTAATTGCAATTTCAGTCCCTCTCTTTGTTTTATAGAAGTGAAGTGCAAAATGACTTTGAATATTGGCAGGAATGGTCCATGTGGTTTAATAAAATGGTAATGGGCCAATGATTTTGGGCTTTTGTTATGGGTTTTGGATCCGGGTAAGTTTTTTTAGGAAAATGGCCCCATTAAGCCTTAAGAACCATTTGTGTTACTTTTGGAACTTGGGGGACTTAAATGGTAATTTTGGGTTTTTGTCTTTTTATGGTTAACTTTGTTTGACCAGGGTTTGACTTTCTTTGACTGAGACTTGACTTTTTCTGGCTTTGGCTTCTCTTGTGCTCTTCCGTTTCTCGTGTCCGTCTTTGCCCGTTTTTTGACTGTTTTCTTGTGATTTTTGATATATCCGTACCTGCACACACAAAACACAAAAACAATTATATTTTTGCCATTTTTAGTCTGTTTTGGGTTTAATTGGGCTATTTTAGGTATAAACAGATATGTGTATTTCACACATAACAAAATTCCCCAAACTAAACAATTGTGTGTCCTCACGCAATATTACATGCCTTATAACAAAAAACTAAGAAATTTCCTCCAACTAATCCTTTAGAAAGTAGTAAGTCTTTTGCGGGGAAAATTTCTAAGCCACAAGTTATAAAACACCCGATTTCCCATTTTTAAAGATTTTTTTCTTTTTATGATTTTTCTTGATATATTCCTAACTACAACCGGAATTTATTATGATAATACCTCAGTTGAGAATATTATATTTTGGTATTTTACCAATTTGTGAATTTTATTTTCTTTTTTGTTTTTTTTTGTTTTTTTTTATGGACAATGTTTTTATATTTTTGGTTTTTTCTTTGGTTTTTTTTTATCTGATAATTATACTAAAAGAAATGAAAAATATTTTTGTACTTTTTTATATTTTTATAATAAAAGAAAATATTCACAGTTTCAAACACAATTGATCAAACGTAACGATAGTCGGTATCACAGCCTCCCCGGCAGCGGCGCCAAAAATTGATTGCGGATTTTTACACCATATATATATAATATATAATAAAATATAAAATATATATAAGTCTAAAAACAACAATCAATAAAACCGAGAAGTAGTATAGAGTGTTCCCGGGTCGTTTATCCCCAACGAGGCTGGAATGGAAAATCGATACAGTCGAAGATTTGAGTTTGAAGGAGAGAATTGAATTGAAAGAGTGGAAAAGTCAAATTAAACAATAACAAACAAAAACGTTTAAGAAAAACCTAAAAATTACGAAATTAAGCTGAAAAACGGAAGCACGAATCCCGAACAAAGGGGGAAAAACCTAAAATCTTTAAAAATAACCCTACGAAGAATTTTTCACTTCTAAACTACTCTACGGGACAAATAACGAAGAATGAAAAAGACTAGACCGAAAACGGAGTTCGTTTGACCCAAAAACGAGTCAAAACAAAATCCCGCACCCGGACCGTTCTTTAAAAAGGGAAAAGTTGTAAAAATGACCCTACGAAAACTTTTGTATTTTTCCTACAAACTATATGACAAAAGAAAATTTTCTAAAAAAGCAAAATATTTTTTTGATAATTTTTGTATTTTTTATGAATTAAATAAACTTTTAAAACAAATTAGAATTATAAAAAATATCAAATGACTTCGAAAAATTCTGAGAAATTTACAAAAAATACTTTATACTATAAAGATCCTACGAAAAATAAGAAAACAAAAAGTTGCTTAACAAATAAGCCCGAAAATAAGCTTATTCAGTTTATAAGCTTATAAGCCAAAATGACCTTAAATAATAAGGCCCTTGAGTCTTTAACGAAAAAGACCCAAGGGCGCAGTGGTAAGAGTGTGAGTTATAAAGGGGATCGTATCATTGGATCCCGGGTTCGAGTCTTGCTCACCCCGGACCAATTGTCTTTCCCCTTGTTTTTTTTTTTTTTTGAAAACTCAAGGAAGCAAAGTTGTTTAAGCTCGTGGGGCTTTAACAAACTATGTCTTCTATACCACTTGACGAAAAGCCCCTGAATAAGCTTAAAAAATAAAGCTCAAAGGTGGCTGTTTTAGCTCAAAGGGGCTTAAAAGGGCTTAAAGGCCAAAGAAAAAGCTAAGTCTTTTTGAACTTGAGGTCGAATAAGCTAAGTTAAGGGCTAAATAAGCTAAAGTGAGCTAAACTAATCTAAATAAGCTTAAAAAGGCTTAAAGCTCAAGGCTAAATAAGCTGTGACAGAGCTTAAAATATTAAATTCTATTTATGATATATAATAATATATTAATATAATTTTTATGATATTATTTAATCATTCATTAGGGGGGGGGTAAATAACAAAAACACAACATTGTTTTTGGTTTTGGGGGGTTGTGTGCTTGACAGTAAAGCTAAACACAGGCTTAAAGGCAAAAGGCTTAACTTGTGTTGACAAATAACTATGAAAAGAGGCTCAATAAGCTAATACAACTATTTATACTAATCAAAGAAGCGTATTAAGAGCTAAAATAAGCTAGTGACATAAGCTAAATAAGCATAAAGAAAAATAAGCAGTCCCTACACCTAAGGCATTCAAAAACAGTCAAAAGCCAAGTTTGGGCTTAAAAATAAGCCAACAAATAAGCTTTTCAAAAGCTGAAACTAAACAAGCTTATACAAGAGCTTATAAGCTCTCTAAATAAGCCAAGAAACTTGGGCTTTAGAACACAAAAAGACAAAGAAAAAGGAGCTTAAAATCTCCCCTTTGCACCAGGGGAGATTAAAGCTTAAAACTAGGGGCTTATTTGACAGCTTGTTAAAAGCTGTCAAATAAGCTCAAATTAAAAAGATAAGCTTAAACAGATTTAGTACCCTAGAGTACTCTAGCTAAACAGCTTGTGCACCAATTTTTAGCCTTTAAAAACCATTTTAGCTTGCTTATTTTTGATGGTGAAAAAGGGAGTTGGCTTTTTTTAAAAACTGTGACACTAAAAACCTTGGTGGTTTTTGACTCACAAAGTCAAAAGACCAAGGGCTGTGGCAGCTTGTTTTTAACACACAAAATACACACTTTTTGAACCCTTAACTCAAATTCACAAGTGCTTATCTAAATAAGCACTTGTGGTGTCTTTAAAAGTCTCACAGTTTCAAAGAAGGTTTATATATTTTTGAAAAACAATTTTCCAACTAAAAATGTTTTAAAAAAACAGCTTCAAAGTAGCTTAAAACTTGTGCTTAAACTGACTAAATGACCCTAACCCAAAGTCAAAACCATTTTGACCCGTTTTTAGGCTTATGCCAAACACCCCTTTACTTTAAGCTGTCAAACTAAAGGGACATAAAAATCTATTTTAACACTAAAATTATTAAAACCTTTTATCTACTTTTACTTAATCTACCCTCATAAAGCTATTTTAAAACTTAAACTTGCAGCTTATTAATGGAAATAAGCCACTTTCTCACCTAGCTTATTACACTAACTTTGGCAGAATTGAAGAAATGAAAGCTAAATTAATTCTAGCTACAATTACTTAAAGCTTTTGAAACTCTAAACTTATCTAAGCAATTTTACACAGAATAAAGTACAAGAAAAGCAAAGAAATAAGTTACATGAATAAGCTAAATGAATGTTGAGAATGAAATATAAAAGAGGTAACCTGTGAATTTGAAGTCTCTTAACTAGGTCACTCTTTCTGAATGAGTGACCTCAAAACATAAACCTATTGTGGCACCTTGCCCCTAAACCTTGAGCTTAAAAGCTCAATAAGCTAAAATTAGCTTATTTTTCCAAATAGCTTCCAAACTTGATTTAACTGGACTCAAGTGATCATGTTTGATGTAAAATGAACTAAACTAGTAAGTTAATGACTTTGAACAAGTTTTCAACTGAATTTGAGCTTATGAACAAGTATAAGCTCAAAAGAGCTTATGAGAGCTTATTAGGTAAAAACAGCTTGAATTTGCATTAAAACTGAGAATTACAAGTACATAAAAGAAATTAGCTTAAAAAAATACTTAAACTATTTTTAAAAACTACACTAAAACTACTTTTTTTTAGCCATAATGGCTTTACACTTGCTTTTATAGAAAAAACGAGCTAGTGTCCTCTTTTTCATGTCTTCTTTACTTGTTTTTCTTTGTAGACACAACAAAAGGGTTGTGTTTGTTGTGTGAGGGGGAACAGCAAACAAATCCTGGCCTTCAATCTTTCTTGGGTTTCCTTAGAAGCCATCCGAGCCGTCGATATAGGCTTTGGGAGATGTGGGATTGCCAACTTGGCAATGTTATAGCTGGGGAAGATAGTGGAGGGGGGGAAATTTGATTATCCATGGGGTGGTTTGGGTTGCAGGGTAAAACGGGGGTGGAGAAACCCGTGAATTTTGTACTATGTTTTGGGCGGGAAAAAGGGTTATAGAGGGTTAGGGGTGACAGGGCATTATTTTACCCATTTGGCAAGGTTAGTCCCTCAAAGATATATATAACTTTGCGTCCATCGTCCTTGGTTTGTTATACTTTTGGGGACATGGCAAAACAAGTCCCCAAGGGTTATTACACTCTTTGCAAGACTCGTCCTTGGTGTATATAAGTTAAGAGACTTGGCAGATTAGGTCCTTGGGGTATAACTTTGCTTTAATGGCAGTTTGGCCCTTCTCTTCTTTTCTCCTTTAAATATAAGTTTAGTGTAGGTTCCCGATAATACTTCACTTCATAAATCACAACACGAAACAAGAAACGAGAGAGAGAGAGAGAATCGAAAAGAGAGAGAGATGAGAGAGAGTCGAGAGAGAAAAGATTTTAGAAAAAAAAATATTTTTGATTAATGAAACATTCTATACTACTTCTCGGTTTTATTGATTGTTGTTTTTAGACTAATATATATTTTATATTTTATTATATATTATATATACGGTGTGAAAACCACCAATCAGCAGCTTATGGCATTCATCCATCTGATATTGAAGAAAGACACTGTTCTTGTGAAAGGCTTTAACAAGGTTGAAAGCTGGTCCTTCTAAGTCAGTGTTATGAAGTAAACACTCAAGAAAACTAAGAATCTCGAATCCCCTCGACTAATTACCTCGAAAAGTAGCTAAGTGTTCGTCAAGGGGAACTAAAGAATCAATAGCTTCGACAAGTTCCGTTTTTACCACAAAAAAATTTTTATATGTATACTAACTATCCCTAGTATTTTTGGATTTTCCTTTTTCTTTTCTTAACTACATGCTCGACTTCCTTTATTTTATAAACAATGGGATCATAGAATGAGAAGCGTCCATAGAATAATCTACGGATGTCCTAACGGATAAATTCATCGTCCCCGATTTTTCACTAGATCCATACCAAGCAATTAAACAAGATCATTTGTCAATATAAGTCTAAATGTTAAGCACTCATACTTATGATTTGTGAACTTTTAACTCCCAACACGGATATATGATTTAAATGTGTGTACTCATTTCAACTCAACCATAGATCAACTTATTTCCATAGTCGTAATTCAAGATGAATCAAGACTCAAAGCAACAACTTAATAGGTCCTTGTGACTTGAATTCAAAATGTAACTTGATTTTAAAGAACGAAATTTTAACTGTAGAACTTTTTGCATCATCTTCATCGTCACAATCATAAGTTCTTGAAGCTAGGAATGCGTTGCTTAGTTTGAACACCTACCTAGGCCTAGCTCCCTAGTAGGATATCACAACCAACGACCGGTGTTCTTAGTTTGAA
>BQNB010063137.1:0-35803 GCA_026074375.1 Tanacetum coccineum
TTGTTAGAAGTGTTAAAGTTAATTCTGCAAACCAAATTGCAGACCTCTTAACCAAAGGGTTGGATACATTGCAACATAATGAGTTGGTTAAGAAACTTGCGATGATAGACATTTACTAGGTTGAGACTAAGAGGGGATGTTAAAATATATAGTCTTGTCCTGGTAAAATATTTTGGGGCTTGATCTTGTTATATTTCCATTCTTGTTTCTTTGTTGTTTCAGGTTTTGGTTAAAAATGAGTATTGATAGAAAGTTGAAGGGTTGATTGTGTCAAGAGTTGATTCCCTCTAGCTGGTCAAGGCTCCTATATAAGTTGGTCAAACCAGCTTATTTTATTATCTCTGCCTCTCATCTCTTTTGATACTCTCTCTCAAATATTGTAACCCTAAGTCTGGTATAGATCATCTTGATCTTATTGTTGAGTTTCTAATTCTTGTAATAGAACTATTATCACTTAGATAATAGATCCAGACCTGTATAGCAGTGGTGGATTTTGATTGTGATTTGGTTTGATTGAGATCAAATTCTATTGTTTTGATATTCAAATTGAGATTTGGGTTAATAAAAGTGATCAGATTCATATTTTCTTCAGAATCTATAATCGTGCAAGGGCTTAGATTCCTAGGTATCTGCTTACAAATGTAACTAGTCTTTTGTTTTAGTTTTTGTGGACGTATATAAGATGCGTAATGATTTCAAAGACAGTTATTATCATGACAATTTACTAATTAAGACAGTATATTCCCTGTAATGCAAACTCTGTTGGTATCAATGACTCACCTTAATTGTTATAAACTCATTTTTGAACTGTAATGCAAACCTGTCGGTAAACGAAAATGCACATTGGGAATAAGTTAGAAGACTAGATATTGTAATTATCCAAGCTTCAAATTATATATCGCTTCGACATTTACATATCTCGAACGAGCAAACAGAGATCCTCTCTGCGTCTTTTTATTTCCACACTAATAGCCTAAAATGAGAGTGGCCAGCCTGTGTTTAAGAGCAGAAAAAAGGTGAACTACGTGCATCATATTTGATTTATTTTACTTCACGTGCATATGTAGCATGTGTGCATTACTTAATTGTTCTATTCTAAATGATTCTCTCGTTTAAAGTCTTTCATATATTTAAAGTCTTTCATATATGATTTTATAATTTTCTTGTAAATCCACTAACCTTAAAATATACTAATTAACTATATTCATGTGTATCCGTGGATGTCGATTAATCAAGTGGCTTAGCTTGATTGCTATCTGTTAAATGTTAAAAGTGAATTAAGTTAGAACATTTATAGATAAATAGCTTGATTGGTGTTATACAAATATGTCAGTAATTAAAACCATATCAGGTCTGAACTCAAGCACAATTACCGGATTTGAAAACCTTAAGTAAAGATGTAAATGGTGTTATTTCTACCTGCATGTGCGCTTCCAAAAATAAAAGATGTAATATGAATGCATAATAACTATATATTTATGGTTAGCATGCATCAAATGCGACAAATTTTGGTTTCTTGATTCTGCCCGTCTATAGAAATTTCATTAACTATGATTCTCTCTTGAATTTTTTTACACCTTACATATTCTTGGAATAGAAAACTAGTTAAGATAACATTCTATAAAAAATTACAACAATCTTGAAATCCAAAAAATCTGAAGGGAAATAAAGTCCATGTAGTATTCTAGTTGATTAGATGAAATGAAGGAAACTTTGTGTTTGAGAGCAGGAGAGAGGGGGTGAACCTAAGCCTTGATGTACTTAGATCGAACTCTAGAAGATGATTCTTTAATGATGCCCACCTAAGACTATAGATGTTCTCGGCTCAGCTTCTTAATCAATATTTGCAAGGCAGATCACCATTTTCTTAATTCCACCATTTTAATTCTTGAATCAGACAGTTTCATATCTAACCAATACGCATTCCAGTGTGGCAAAACTATGTCAATATCGGGAACCCCTGGACCAGTTGTGGTCTTTGGAGCGGTCCTTGAATCAAAGCATGCTCCAAACGGGGCAACCGATGTTACCCTTCTGATTTTCTTCAGAGCAGATGCCTTCACATTACCTTTAACCAGCCATTTATAAATAGATGCGTGTAAACTGGTATAAGGTGCTATAGTACAAATCTTGGTTCCCCCTACCCCATTTTTATCGAAAGATAACAAAGATGAATTAAACGATACACGTTTACCACTAATTTTAAAAAACATAGTATTACTTATAAAAGGGGTTGTTTGGATGGGACAGAAATATCAGACACACAACTAAACTTTTATTATTTTCACTTGATGAATAACTTACAGACCCATATCATATTTATACTACATACACAATTTCTGGAAGAATCTAAAACTGACACTTACATAACTAGAATAAAACTACCATATAACTGATGTAAAACTACTAAACATAACTAAACCAAACTGCTATTTTGAAATTAAAACACCACCAAACTGTTACTTCACTTTTGAGCTGCTATGTGACTTGAGTTTATCATTAACAAAATCCTCCCTAAAACTCAAGTCTCGCTCATCCTTTATTCTAAGCATCATCTTAAAGTCGTTGAACAACTCTGCTGGGAGTGCCTTTGTGAATATGTCTGCTACTTGATCATGAGTCGCCATATGAGTTAGTTGCACTTCTCTATTCCTTACTTGCTCCCTGATGAAATAGAGACAGACATCTTTGTGTTTTCTTCTTTCGTGATGTATCGGGTTTCTCGCCAATTCGATTGCTAATTCGTTGTAAACTCGTATTTCAGTTGGCTTGTGTTGTTGAAGATTTATCTCGCTGAGCAGGTTCCTCAACCAAATTGCATGTCTTGCACACCACGACATTGCCACATAATTTGCCTCACATGTTGACAAGGTTACTATCGGTTGCTTTTTAGAGGCCCATGTTATAGACGTGTCTCCCATATAAAACACATATCCTGATGTGCTTTTGAGATCATCTATATTTCTATTCCAATTACTATCAGAGTATCTAATCAGCTTGCAATTAGCAGAATTTGAGTAGAATAACCCGAGTGACTGTGTTCCCTTTATATGCTGAATAATTATCCTTACCGCCCTCCAGTGAGAGGACCTCGGATCCTTCATGAATTGACTCACCACGCTTACACTATATGCAATGTCGGGCCTCGTGCAAGTTAAGTATCTCAAGCTTCCAACTACACTTCGATATTTACCCGCATCAACTCGATCTCCTCCCTCAAACTTGGATAATTTTGTACCAGGTGCCACATGTGTAACCACTGGATTACATTTTTCCATATCAAAATTCTTCAGGATTTATTTTGCATAAGTCTCATGTGATGCAAATATCCCATAATTATCTTGTCTAATTTCCAAACCTAGGAAATATTTCATTAATCCTAAGTTAGTGATCTCAAATTCTTGAGTCATTGCTTCTTTGAATTTCTCAATCATCTGCTCATCATTCCTAAAAAACAATATATCATCGACGAACAAAGCAGCCAGTAGAATTTTATGATCATCCTTCCTTCTTTACATACAAGGCATTCTCGTACGGACATTTCACATACCCGTTCTTCTTGAGATACGAACCGATTCGAGTATACCATGCTTCCTCCTCGAGCACACCATTCGAAAACGTAGATTTCACGCCCATTTGATAAATTTTCCACTTCAATTATGCTGCTTGAGAAATGAGCAGCCTTATTGTCTCTATTCTTGTAACCGGTGAAAATACTTCATCATAATAGATCTCGATTGTAGAGTCATACAGGTATTGAATACTTCTCATCCTTGATTTTCTCAGCTCTTCCTCGTTGTTTGGAATATGATTTTATTGTGAGGTGTTCGAACATTCGCCTATTTTGTAAGTTGTTTATGAACAATAAGCCAAGGTTCGTGGATTTTAATCATGCTCTTTTTTCCCATGATTAACATTTTTATATTTCAGATCCCATGCACTCTCTTTCTTCACTCTAACATTTGGCTCATCACCAACCATGACCCACCCATCTACAACTTCTTTCATTTCTTCATGTAACTATTTGTCCTCGCCCATATGATTACCAACACCGGTGTCGAGATACCACATTGTGTTAGTCTCGAGAACAACTTCTTCATTCGCCATCAAAACAGGACCATCAACATCTATTTCATACGCCATCATTACAATACCATCAACTTTCACATCTTTTTCAGTCACAAGATTCGTAGTCTCTTCTACCCTCTTTAGAAATCTGCAGTCTCTTGCAAAGTGATTCGCGTTGCCACAATTATAACAATCGTTTGCATTTTCTTCTACTCATTTTAATAATCTACAATCTCTTCCATAGTGGCCCGACTTGCCACAATTATAACAATCGTATAAACGACTTTCTCTACCGTCATCATATCCTCTTCCTTGATAATTTTGTTGAAACCAATTTCGTTGTTGCCTTTCGTCATGGTTATCTCTACCACGACCAAAGCCACGTCCTTTGAAATTTTTTCCTTGCCCCTATTCAACATACATTGCCTTTTCTTCCTTTACATCATCTACTATCCTACAACCCACTACATGTCCCATAGTATAGCAAACACATCAAATGACTCTTACTTCTTTTTCAACTTTCTTTGCTCGTGTACCTCTAATGAACCGGATAAATCATCAATCGTCATGTCTTCTAAATCCTTTGACTCTTCAATCTCACACACCACATTCTCAAACTTGTCGGTTAACGACCGCAAAATCTTCTCTACGACTCTTGAATCGGTTAAAGTTTCGTATTTTCGCTTTAATTGATTCACCACCATTTGCACACGGGTGATGTAATCTGATACACCTTTTGTTTCCTTCATCTTCATGGCCTCCAACTCACCACGTAGAGTTTGGAGCCTCACTTGCTTGACTCGATCAGCCCCTTTGTACACCTTCTCCAAAATATCACATGCCTCTTTTAGTGTTATAGCATTAGAAATCTTCTCGAACCCCGACTCATCTACCAAGACAATTGATTCACATACATGGCACCGATCTTAGCGGCACCCGGTTCTTCGTATCCGGCTGTAAACATAGTGCTTATTATATTCATCTTCACCTTGGCTCTGATACCAATTTGAAAAACTTAGTATTACTTATGAAAGGGGCTATTTGGATGGGATAGAAATATCAAACACACAACTAAACTTTTATTATTTTTACTTGATGAATAACTTACAGACGCATAACATATTTATACTACATACACAATTTTTGGAAGAATCTAAAACTGACACTTACATAACTAGAATAAAACTACCATATAACTGATGTAAAAACTACTAAACATAACTGAACCAAACTGCTATTTTGAAATTCAAACACCACCAAACTGTGACTTCACTTTTGAGCTGCTATGTGACTTGAGTTTATCATCAACAAATTTCAATGTCTTAGACACTGATGAAATACTCGTCGGAAGGAGCTCCCTAGAAGAAACTGGAGCTGTACTTACAAGATTGATAACGAGACGAGTCCTTATAAGTGACAAAGATTGATCTCCAACACTAGATGGCATGTAATACGACCCTCCACCAACATATATGTCTACTAGTCTATTTTTAGATGATGAAGGCAAACAAAGAGCAAATTTTAGAGCAAAATTGAATAAAGATGAGATTTGAGAAGCCAATGAAACTTGAGTTCTTGTGAGCCCAACCAAACCTATTGTATCATCACCGGGTAAGCCTTCTATAATATCAGCGTCTGCATAAGAGAACTAGAATTTCCATGCATTGTAATCTCTCAAAATATAGGTTCCATCTATTAATGATACCCTCATTGTATCCTCACCAAGTTCTTGAGCTGTCAAGTATTCTCGGAAGCGGTTGAAAGAAAATACACCACATGTATTGTTGGAACACCCTAGTCTAGGAGTTGAGTTGTACCCCATACATACAGACCCCTTGGCTTTCTGGCATCTGTTTGGACCACATGATGCTCGTTTATACTTAGATGAAATGTATGACCTACAATTAAACCAAACAGATTCTGGTCCAAGATTAATTAATGCATCAATCATGATACGTGATGCTCCAAACTCAAAGGTAGTGTGGTATTGAAGATTAAAATCATTTTTTCGAATGGGAAAGTAAATGGCAGTGTTTTTAGGTAGTTTATTTGGATCTAAACCAGCAAAAGAGAATGTTACAAGAGATAAAATTAAGAGTATGGTGAGGCTTTGAGAAGATGCCATTGTTCTTGTACTTTCAATTTCATAGATGTGAGATTACAGTTCTTGTATACTACTCTAGCTACAATAAAAAATATGTTTAAATAAGGTCAAAGCTGCATGACGACTCGATATGCCGTGTTTCTAAACATATTACAGAGTAGTATATATATTGCCATATGCTCCCATATATATTTTCATATTATTTGGTAATGGTGTACATAGAATCACAGGTCCACAAATCGCTAAAGGTTTTTCGACATATCATGACTTTATAAAGATCATCATCACAAAGGTCGTAATCAACATCTCGTTTTATTATCCTCCATTGATCTAACAAGCTATTAGTACAATAACCACTATCAATGCCATGTTTTAAACTTGTTGATGCCATAAAAACTGCATGATCATCGACCACGTCTTCCACTTCACTATCACTATCTACATTTGTCATAGATACAACCTTAAGTAACGGCTTCCCATCATCATCCACAAGTGTAAGTTTTCATCAATGATTTGTCTTTCTGTTTTATCAATTCTTTCAACTATAGGAGTAGTACTAATACTATTAGATGCCACATTTAAGAATCCGTGGTTAGACGGAAACATGTCAGGATTAGGTCCCTTAATGTGATCATTCATGAAATGAAATAGGTTAAGATATAATAAATGCATTTAAAGTAGAGTAAATTATGCGTTTGGTCCTCATGGTTGCCTCAAAAAGCGTGTTTAATCCCCGTTACATATTAGTTACGTCGTTAGTCCCCATTGTAGCCACTTTTGTGCCCGGCCCATCCCAGTAACAACGCCTAATTTTCTCGTTATCTTCTTGGCAGACAAGGGTAGGATAGTATTTTACACATAAGTACTTGTCACCTAAATTCTGATAACTGTCTTATCATTGTTCCCGCCCAAATCTATCCTTCTCTTTCTAGAATCTACACACAATTCATTCTAAGAATAAAACACATCCTTCATCCTTTAAAGTTTAAAAAATTCACACAACTAAACCCTAAATTATTTTCCCAAAATTGTAACATCAAAATGTGTTAATGCTCGATTCATGGTATGGGTACTCTTAAATGGAAGATAAAGGGAAACGACTTAGGCATTAGTGACAAAGATATGTATGAATGTGCAAAGGAAGATTACAGTAAGTCTTGTTTTTAGGTTTTATTATCTTGGATAATTTTTAGTTTCTTTATCATTTTATAGATTAGTTGAAAAGCTTTATTCTAAATGAGATTTGTTTCACTGTTTTGCAGAACCTCATCTAACTTGTTTTACATTAAGGATACATCATGGTGGGTGTCTAAAGTTTTACCCAGGAAGGGCCTACTGTAGAGGTAAGAGAAGTACTGTTGATATGGTTGATATTGAAACCTTTTTTATTCACGAGTTAAATCTCAAGGTTCGGGATCTAGGTCACACTGAATTATGTTTTATAACTTTAAGGTAACTGGTAAGAACCTTGATATATGGTTTCATGCTTTATCTTGTGATGATGATGTTTGGCTTTTAAGGGTGACCATAAGGTGATTGAAGTTTACAAAAAACATGGTTCTGCAAAGTACACACTTATTTCAACCCAAAATCAACTATTAGTAGTGTTGAGATTGATGAAATACACAAAGACAATGATGTTATTACTAGTACTCCAACTCAAAATGCTGTAAAGATGTTGTTCTTTGATATGTTTCCTCATCATGTTGGTACTATACTGATACTTAAAGATTTGCAAAGTGGTTGTTCTTATATACAGTTTCTCATGAGGAGACACAAGGTAGTGATGGAATAAGTAGGTTTAGTGAATTACCTCTTTAAGAGAATAGGTTTAGTGAAATACTAACTCAAGAGTCTAGGTTTACTCAATTACCTACACAAAAGTATCCTTTCCTAACATTTGTTATACCCCAAAAATATCACGGCGGAAAGGTAACCGGGGAGTGACTTCATAGCACAAAGAAACACAAGAATATAAAGAACGGCCTCTAAATGAGTCGTTTATAAAGATGTTTATTGATACATTCAAGTAAAATAAATTTCTAACAAAGTACAACCCATAGTTTCAATACAAAATGATAAATTATTTGAATGACAATCCAATAAACATAGTTATGCAGGAAAAGACTTCAAAGATGCAACCCCAACAAGCTAGACATGCAAGTTATTGACCTAAGAAAATACATGCTAAAACGTCAACGTAAAGTTGGTGAGATCATAGGTTTAAATAAGTAAAAGAGGGAGGGGACCACAAGGTTTTCATGTAAATGTGACTATTATAACGAATATAATATCACACTAAAAGTATTACAAATGCACTAAGCTCATGGCATCGAAGCGTTAACCAAAGTTCTAGTTGTTACAAGTTTGCCCCAAGTAGATGCTTTGCCATACACCTATAATTCCTCAAATGATAATGCGTCCATATAGACAAGTTAAAGTTGTCTAGTGAGAGCTACCAACACTCGGACAGGGAGTTTAATCCTAAATAGATCTATTCACAACATTCGTGCTTACACAAAGTAATTAACAGTTCATGATAACAGGGACTTCATGGCAATAGGGAAACTTAGGCATTTCATAAAAGTTTAAAGTACTTGTGTCCGTAAGTAAAAGTAAGCATAGTATTCTCACCCCAAGTATTTCAAAACAATGAAAATGTAGGGCTTTAAAACCCACCTTAAACAATATGTAAATCCGGAGTAGCATGAGTTCAAAGAAATAAGAATCCTAACCGCAACCTCTCAAATTATAAGGCGCTTTAGGTTTACAACATGAAATAAACTAAATGCATCTGAGTTTTAAAAATATTTTTATCACCCATATATACTTGTGTCTAAGGTTTACCAAGATCAAAAGTGTGATTTAAATCAAGTTTACTAGTTAGCTAAACTTAGAAAATACGAGCAGTTTTTCTGGGCAGAAAATACGAGCAGTTTTTCTCGGCAAAAAATACGAGCAGTTTTTCCGAGCAGAAAATACAAGCAATTTTTCTAGGCAGAAAATACTTCCAACATCTCGGGTTCATAACTCTTTTATTTTCTACTGAAACAAGGCCATTCAAAAGTCTAGGTTGAAGGTTTTTGAGTTATCTTTCCAAATATGTGAGCCTTACAACCTAAATCAAAGTTTAAAAGGAACATATGTGCCTTGCAAGACACGAAGGTTCGGGCATAATGTTTTACCAGTTTTGTTTTGGCCATAACTCACTCAATTTTTATCCTCTAGGATTAATTCAACTTGCTAAGTTTAATTTAAAGTCTTAGCTACAAAAAGTTTAAAAGGCTCAAAATGTCAAACTACTCTTAAGGTGCTCAAAAACTCGTGTAAAGTTCAGGGTGCGGTTCTGGACACTTTCTCTTGTTCCAATTTTTAAAAATGGTAAAACATCTCCTAAAGTTATGAAATTCATAACGAAACTACCTAAGACATAGTATTAAGTTGTGAGATCAAGAAATGTGTCATAAGTATTCTTTAAAGTGGTGTTTTCATGTGTACAAGTTGATATAAAATTCTGCTTAATAGGGTTTTCAAAACAAGTTTAATTCAAGTTTTTACACAACAAGTATATAGTGGTGATATGAAAATAAGCATGAAATGATTATAGTAAATGAAAAAATATATTATAAGATTCTTAAAAAGAGATGGTGATGATTTGGATTATTAGAAGTGCACGAATTACCCAAGAACACTTAATAAACCATAGTTTATGTAACCCTTAACCAAATAATTTTGCAAAACCCTTGTTCTTGCTCCTTCTTTTGCCAAAAATATAGAGAGAAAAGAGAGAGATATGTGAGTTTGAATGGTAGTGAATGAGGTGGTGTTAGGTGCTAAGTTTGTATAAAAAGTATACCAAGAAAGTTGAATGGTATAAGATGCTATCACAAGTGTATGTATAAGCTAAATGGGAAAAATATTTTAGGACTTGGAAGGGCAAAGTGGATGACTCAAGGGGGAGGGGGAAAGAGGGAAATAGTGCCAAGTTACTATACACATGTGAGGTTTTATGTAAATGGTAGTGTTGTGTTTATAAGCATGAAAACCATTTGTATTCATTCCTTCTTATGTGTGCCAATTTCTAGAAGGCTAGGGGGTTTTCGTAGTTTGTTGAAAGTATAAAGTGTAGTTATGTAAGTATATACAAGGTGATGAAGTGTTGGGTAATTAGTGTATGCATGCATGCAAAATCATGCAAGTTTATATGACTTCCGTGAAAGTTATAAAATTAAATGCATATGACTTATAAAATATGTTCATGAGTATGATAATGTACTAAGTATGTATATACTAAACTTATTCTAAAGTCAGGATACGTTCAAAGTTGTTTTTCATAGTACGTGTGATAACCTCTTCGGTTATAAGTTAAAGTAAGTATGTACGTCTACGAAGTAAATTGTTTATGTTTTTAAGTAAAAGTAAACCTGAAATTTTGAGCAGTCACAACATTAGACAAAGAACTTGAGGAAATTGATGATGTATTTTGTAGTATTAACTTAAGTTTTGCTAAAAATGTTACTCAAGAAGATGTTGTTCACGAGTATTTGAATTTATATTATTGCTAGGTAAATGATATGGTTGTGGATGATATTGTGAGGGTTAATTAAAATGAAGATGTGAATCATATGGAAGTAGATTCTTTTGTAGGGGTGGAGGAAAGTCAGTGTGACGTGAATGAAACAGTAGTTGAGGACTCAATGATGCTAGAAGAAATTTATGATGATGTTGCTTTAACTAATAGGATGGATGATGACAGTTATTGTCATACCTCACCGCGGCGGAATCACGAGGTACAACAGCACAAGGATCAACGTGTAAGACATAGATAAACACCATACCTAAATTACTTGAAAATATTACAAGTTACAATGAATTTTTAACATAAGTTCCAAAAGATAAAGTCAATGTTTTTTAATAGGAAAACATTATTTAAAAGTGTCCATGCAAATGCCTTCCTAAAGTCCACTTTAATGATGATCACCTGAAAAGCTTGACAAACCAGGTCAAGTATTGAAATAGTTGGTGAGTTCATAGGTTTTCAAGAGCAAAAACATTTTCAAGAAAAATGTTATCACGTGAAAAATAATATTGTAGCACCATAGAGGGGGGTGAATACATTCTTCTTAACTTCTTCGATGTTTATACAACTTCAAGTCACAAAGAAACCAAGTGGTGTAATGATCTACTTAGTGATAAAGAACAATAAGTAGATAGAGAAAGGGAGAGAGACGCCACGATATATACTGGTTTGAGATATGGGGTTTATACCATCCGTACGTCCAGTTGCGAATCTACGACACCTATACTATTATTCTAGTATAATCCTTATGGTGGTCTATAAACCGTATTACAACTTTGCTCCACCGATATGTACTAAAATTGGCGCTCACTAAGAAGAGCCACTCCCTACGGTATTATGTCCTCGAAATCCACCCTTAAGAACCCGTGATTCGACTTTCTTCTAGGATCACTAAGATCAACTAGAACCACTAAGAACTTCCCCTTAGAAGTATACTAAAACCCCAAGTAGATCACCCAATGATCTAGGTTTGATCACTAAGATACAAGACTTCCCTTACAACCAAATTGAAAGATAGTTGATTGTTTAAATTAAGTCCTAACCTAACCTAGAGACTCGATTCTAAAAGAAAGGGCATTAGAAAGAAGACCCTCTACTATTAACACACAAGTGTGGATTAGGTACTTGTGTGTCTCTCTTGTGGAGATGTGTTTTATTCAATAGATGATAGAAGAGAAGATTAGAACACAAGATGTGTTAGACTTAGAGGATAGGAGAAGAGAAAAGAGAGGAAAGAAAGAATGGAAAGAGTTGAGGAATATAAGAGCCAAGGATAGGTCTCTATAGGCCAAAATCCCAAAGTGGTAAAAACCAATTCGAGAGTTGTGCGCTGACCATGCGTTAGCGCGTGGCCAGCGCGCCAGAAACACGTCTTGGTTTTTTGGAATTTTAGCTTTTTAAATACCCGTTCTTGCTAAACCCCCAATTGTACTTCACGCTTTATCAACCAACTCAAATACCATTTGATAAAAACATTTGTGAAGTGTTTAAAATAGATTTTGAGGATGTTTGTCCAACTACAAGGAAATAGGAAAGAACCATTAGACAAAGGGTATGTTTAGGTATTCCTCACATGTAATTTGCTTGGCTATAAACTAACCATGGTTAAGTAGATGAGTTGGCATAGTTAGGATAGAAAGAATATTTCAAAGGAATAAAGAATATGCCAAATAAATATTCCTTTGCTTAGAGATGAAGTGTGGATGTTGAGAGAGAGAAGTTGAATTTCAAATTTAAATTACAACATGTTGGATATATGTGTGTTGGATGTAAGTTTGTATGATGTGATAGTTTGGAGCCTAAGGTTTCAAATTCAAATTTGAAATTTAAATGTTAGGATAAGGTGGTGAGGTGGCAAGGTATGTAAGAGAAGCTTGGTAAAGTGTGTGAGGATTTGAATCTCAAAAGTAGAAGTGTGTGAGTGTGTGTATAGGAGAAGAGTATGAGAGAAGTTTTGAGTGTGTGTGTGTGTAATTTGAAATTCAAGAGTGTATGTGAGTGAGGAGATGAAGAAGAGAATGAATAAGGAATGTGTGGTAGAGAATGTTGTGATGTGACATATAGGAGCCTATGTGGGGAATATAGGTGACAACAAGTACAAGGAGGTACATTATGTAGGGGAATGTGAGTTGTCATGTAGGAGGGTAAGATTAGGAGAAGGTTTAAGTGGTGAAGGTTTAAGGTTTATAGTTGTGAAAGAGGTGATGAAGATAAAGATAATCAAAGGATTGATTATGTGGTTTAATTTTATTGTCATTAAGTAAGAAAAGAGTTTGACAATAATGATTAGGGAATGTATTTGGGAAATGGGAAAGAATGTTTAGATTGTATGGGAAGGAGAGAATAATCATTTGTTGGGAAATGCGGATTAACAAATGATTAGGGAATGTTTAAGTGAGAAGTAAGGTGTAGGTGATGTGTGAGGAATACATAGAGGAGTGTAGGAGTTTGTAAAACATTTATATAGAAAAGGTAAGAAGGATCAAATCATAATTAACCTTCAATTACCACAAACTCAAATAGTCATTAAGACTTAATCCATGATTATCAACAATGGATATGATTACTAATCATCTTGATGCAAACAAGCTAAGTGCTTTGCATCTCAAGTATATAATATCCCGTAATGAGAAAGGATGCATTTACGCAAAGTGACCTTTGACTTGGTTTGACCAATAAGGGAGTAAAACTCGTTACGTGATTAGGAACAACGTAAATCCAGATTAAGGTCAAATGAATACTTTTTTTCAGGGAAACTTGATATGTTGAAATTATGTTTATACTAGGTTCAGAAAAGAAGTTTTGGCCTTGGCTAGAGGCGTTTGATAAAACAAATGAGTTGGCGTTTTGTTGAAAAACTAGAGGATTTATTTTTGCTCTAATCTGAGTCTAAACCTCGTTTCGAGTGTTTCTAATTGCTCAATTATCATGTACATACCTTTATTGAAAGATCAACATGTCTTGGGTAAGAGGAGAGCCGATGAACAAAATTTCGTAAAACAGAATTCGAGAGTGACGCGTTGACGTATGACCAGCGCGCCAGACCTGCTTTTCTCGTTTTACGGATTTTGGCTATCGTTTGTTAATTTAACTGTTGTGAACATTTATTTGTCATCGTCAAAACTTAAAGGAGATCTTAGTCAATGTTTCCCAAATAATCTCCCCCTTTTTGATGATGACAAATAAAATTTCGAAAGCAAATAAAATTACAAACATATCAAAGATGAAGAACGCCGTTGATGTAGCATGCGTCTTGATCTTTGCCTTGTAATTTAGTGAAGCTTGAACTTTGTCTTCACCGAGATTGAGTAGCTTATCTTCTCCCCCGTAAGCTTTAGCTCTCTTTGCTTTCCTTCTCCCCCTTTTGTCAAATCAAAAAGGCAGGATCTTGGTCTTTCACCTGAAGGAAGATATCTTTGTAGAGGTAGAAAGTAGATATCTTAACACGTGCTCCCCCTAGATTGTTGCTCCCCTTTGTTTCAAGGTAGGGATCCATTGGTCAAGAGCAATACCTTCGAGATATTCTTGGCTACAACTAGTAACAAACAAACACAAAACACGACAAGCAACAAAAATATAAGCATGCTCAAGTCCAACATGGGTTAGCTTATCATTTGGAAACTTAGAAACGTGGATTAGTACAAACATGATTTATTATATCTTTGTACGTTGTTGCATTCATTTATATACATATTTCATCATTTTATATGTATAGTTATCATGACTCCAATAACCTTTTGTTGAGCAAGTTAGGGTGGAAACAAAAACAAATATTTCAGACAAACATAGTATTCAAACTCATTAGATTGAGCATTTATCATTAAAGTTAAGGTAACAAGCAGGTTGTATCATAGCCAAGTTGTTGTCAAAGCTTTAAAGAGGCCAAAGTGAAGGAAGTGCACAAAGGAGTCACATAATCAAATTCAATCATTCAAGATTCATCTTTAAGGTGACTGTCTTTGATGTTTTCAAAGAGCATTGTTAGGACCCTAGCATAAGGAATTACTTTATTGTTGTCTTTTAAACTATCCATTCGTTTTGCCATGAAGTAGGCAAAGTTGAAAGGGGTGTTGGTTTCAATGCAATAAAGCATGTGTCTAACAATGATAGGCAATCTTCATTGAGCTTCAATCTCTACGAACACATTTGAGATCAAAACATTTGCCCAAGGTCTCAATCGAGTGTGAAGTTAATGCTTGCCCCATGATTATGAGGGAGTTCCTTCACAGTGGTATTCGGGTTTTAAGATTATGTTTTGAACTAGGGCTCCATTGATTAAGGGATTGGTATGATGTGAGATTTGATGATAGTTTTTAATGTTCATGAAGCCCTTAGTTTTGGTTGAATTTGAAAAGAATAATATTCCCTTGGAAGTTATATTTAATATTTTTCCAAATTCTCTAAGATTCTACGCATATTCGTGACGATACATTTGGAAGTTTAAGATTAGTGATTCGCTATCAAAGTAGTAATTAGCATAGAATTTTAGAATATGACGAGGGTAGATAGAAGGTGAGAAATTGGAAAAAGAAAAGCATTTGGAATTGATGAAGGGTTGTTTTAGACTGGTAATGCAAATGTAGTTTTTATCATAATGATGGCCTTTATGGTATGCTCGGTCTTCAAATGGTTTGTAAGCTGATGTGCGGTAGATTGTAACACAAAAGTTTTACAATCCCCTAGGCAGTGTACTTAATCATTGTAGTGTAGTATAGGCAAGACTCGGGGGTTGTTATCGTTCTCTAAGGGTATAGTTTGGGTAGGCTCGAATCGAATTTCACTAAGGTCCAAGAGTTAAGAAAAGATTCTTTTGTATTTTTATTTTTTTAGAAAGCAAGTAAAATCTCGGGTTTGAAGGGGATTGGATTTAAACTAATTAGCTACTAATCTAATCCCAATCTAATCTAACTATGTGGAAACTCGTATAGGTAAACAAACGTTCTCACTTAATCATGCACTACTCCTTAGTTTGCTCTTCCTAATCCTATTTCCCGTCACCCTTGCGATGTAATGTGTAAGTATTTCCTAATTCACAAGCGAAATATATGAACCCACTTTCTATGCAATATTCCGTTAAGAAAACGCACAAGTAAGGTAGTATGAAGACTATTACAAGGCTCCTAAGAGTATATTACACGCGTTCAAACACTTAAAAAGTGATCAACTATATTAGGGCAAGGTAGTATGAAGATTATTGCGATGGTATCTTTTCTACACAATCATGTATCCCTAGACGTCTTCGCAATCAATAAAGAAGCTAGTTTTCTAGAGCCTAACATGCACACCACCAACAAGAAGCAATAGTAAAAGGAATTACAAACTAAGTTTCATGCAATCATAAGCAAACACAAATAAATTTAACCTAACATGTTAATTGAAAGCGAAGAACGGTTAATCAAACAATACATAGACATATCGAAAGATTAAAGGGATAAAAGGACTTCACTTTAATTAATCATGGAGTAATGTTGGATACAAAAGGGTTACAAACCCCTAAAAACTAACGTTGTATGTATAGGAAATTAGTCACGATGGCATCGCTTGTTAATTGTGACGTCGTCAACCCGTGAATCTTCTATGAGCTTCTTTAAGTCGGTTACTTCAGACGTCGTCACAAGAATCTCTGACGCAGTCGCTTGAACACTCTGACGCTGTCACAAGGTTTTGTGACGCCGTCTCCACGCATTGTATGCCCTTTGGATATCAAATTTCGTGTAGAGTTGAATTCTTGTCTGTTTCTTCCCAAGTTGAGTCCAAGTCATGTGTATTTTCTCCAAATGTCATCCAAGTGCTAAAAACACAAAAAGAAATGATTAAGCATGTATTTTGGGCATATTTGCATGATTTAAGGGGTTAAATGGCCCAAAAAAGTGTATAAAATAGCACCTCATCAAATACCCCTATGCTTGGGATTTGCTTGTCCTCAAGCAAATGAGCTTTTCAACCTGATCAATAGCAATATCGGGGCATTTAACTTACTCAATAAAGATAATTCATGGCACAACTAATTAGACCTCGTAATTAAAAGCACAGAAATTATATACTAGCACCTCACATAAGTGTTTGGTTTCTCTCTTTATCTCGGGTGTATAATAAACTATAACAATATGGGAAACGGGAAAATAACATTCAATACCTGTCATAGCATATAAATTACCATAAGCTTGATAAAGGATCAAACATCCACCGCATTGGCGTAAGCACCTAGGAATTACTATCAAATAGGTCTTTAAAGGGTTGTGATGTATAGGTGTAGGGTAAAGGAAACACGGTTGGGGGATATTTGGACAATTTACTTGTGGCAAGTCAATCATTCAAAAGAATACATGTATAAGGCGTTGCTAAGCCAAGACTCGACCACACTAGGACAAAGATATACAAACTGTACATCAAACTCTTTCCTTTTCTTTTCTTGACACTATTTTTGACATAAACATAAGCAAAATGACAGCCCGTACATTTTTTCTTTCACTTTTTTCTACTATTATTTTCGATTGTCTCTTTTTTTCTCTTTACTTTTTTTTATATTTGTCCGTACACTTTTGCCCTGCCATTTGTTGAAACATAAATAAACATATACATGACTTGGGGTTTATAATTACACCCCTACACTTGAGTTTTTAATACTCAATACATAAACTAACTAATGACCCGAATTAGGAGGATCAATAAACATGGAGTATAATAAGCACGTATGGGGGTAATAATTTGACTTCTTCCCCATTTCTCCATAAAATAAAACTACCATGAATCTCAATCGTCCCAAAATTGTATACATTAATAATAGACTCGACTTAGCAACCATGTACTCAAGCAAATAATTAACTAGGTTTTACAAATGTGATAATAATAATGTACTAAAAATGAGTACATACAAGGAAGGCTCATGCGATTTGGGTATAACATTTTGGTGGGGTGTAAACAATGCTCTTCATTAATAATCCAGAATCTACCAGCAAATTACGAGAACCGCAAAAAGGATATGCTCTGAGGGGTGTACTAGGGGTATCTTGCACTAAAAATGAATGTGAAGCAAGGGTGTGGGGGTAGTTATATGATCGGGGTGACCATCATAACTATAACAAATATAGGTCTAGAACATTGGCTTATCCTAATGCCTCTTATCATTTAGCAAATCCTAATCACATGAATGCGATCTTACTAGCGGTCTCGGGATGCATCACTAAAGCAAGTTCTAGAATTTAATATACTACCGGTACACTCTCATAATAAAACCGATACCAAGGCTCCAGAAAAAGCGACAAAACCACACATGCTCGATCAAATCCATGAACAAGACACATGCGATTGATCATTCCTTAACTCGAGCAAGCTAAAGGTTAAAATTATCTAAGCACCTAAGATGGATGTTTAATTCCTAAAGATCTAAAGGCGAACCTCACATTTTTGTGGTGGAATTTTTGAGTGGTAGAGTTTTTGTGCTAGTAACATAACTCGTATCCAATAAGACGCTATTAATACTAAGTTTTCATCAGTATGTGCAAAAATTTAAATTTGGGTCAAAATTACCGTCTACGCTACGTTTTAGTATATTACTCATCTTTTTAAGGACAAAGCAAATGCAATTGAAGGAATAGTTTCTAAGGCTTTATTTCCCCTACAATTATATTGAACATTGTCCTCAATGTTCTATGAGTACTTGAAAAACGAATAAATAGAAAATAAGAAAAAGCAAAAGAAACTAGTACTCTCCTGGTTTTGCTCAATATTGAAGAAGAAACAAGATAAACCGGCTAAATCTTCATCTAAGAATCGTCCACGTGAAAATCCTAAGAACTTCCGGGCTTCTCCTTATCAAATATAACCTATAAATCAAAGACAAGAAACAACTACACCACGCGTAAAGTTCTACGGGATAATAATATACAACATTCGTTTATAAATTTTAGACACTAAGAAAGCAATAAAGATAGAATGAATGTACTAATGTGATCGTGGTCTTCTTTAAAGAATAGGAAAATTAAAAATTCTGGAAATTACACAAGAAAATACGAAATTTACTGTAGTTGGGCTGACGACACCGTTAGGAATAATTCCTGACGCCGTCTCCATGAACTGTAAATAAATTTTTCTTCATTTCTTGAAAAAAATTCTGTACAAATATCCTATTGATTATTTCCTGTAAAAATTTACTGCATAAACAACACAAACGATTAGTACAATCATATGACTCAAAACAAACACACAAGACACACGACGCGAATTAAATTTAAACTATTTATTTTACATGTTTGAACGGGTTCTTAGAAACCAGATATTTTCCCCTACACTTATTTGATGCAAAATACCTTTGATTGTAATTAAGATGAAGTTAAAGACAAAACAAAGCATGATCCATATAATTCAAACATATAGAAACAAACAATAAATAATAAAACACACAACACACCTAAAATGCAAGAAATAAAAGATTGGATTACCTCCTAATAAGCGCTTTTGTTTATTAGAGAATCTTGTAGCTAGACTCGGAGTCACACTCCTAGGAACTATGAAAATGAACCAAATCGATGATCTCGCTTGGATTCTTTTTCTCGGACAATTTCCTAGTGGTGGAAATTGATTGAAAGGTCTTGTTAAATTTCTCTCCATCGGGGTTAATCAATTCGATCCTAATGTGCCACGCTCCATCTTCTTCTTTTGGTGGCCTATTCCAATCTATTCTCTTTTCTATCAACTCTTCCAACTCCCACATATTTCCTTTAAGATTTATAGGTATAGCTCCTAAGAATTCTACCATCTTTCTAAACACTAAGACATTCTTAAAGGGGTTAAGTTCGGCATCTCTAGCAATTTCCCATTCTCCATGCAAATGGTAATCCATGAAGTCCTTCTTAGCATAATAAGGGGGTCGGGCACCAATACTATCCGTATTAGGTCGTGGTTCATAAGATTCTCTTTTTCCTAGGGTAGTCCAATAAGGCACATCTTCATCACCTAGGTCGATTTCTTTAACTCCAAATATTGACCTAGTAACTCCTTCTCCTATCGCTATCTTGGCTTTTCTACAATCTATTACAACACTAGTGGTTGCTAAAAATCCTCTTCCTACAAGTAAAGAGGTCGAGGGGTCTTTCTCTATATCTATAACATAGAAGTCTTCTAAAAGTTTTAACATTCCTATGTGAACTTCTATATTTTTGACAATTCCTATAGGATAAGACTTAATTCCATCTGCTAACCCAAAAACATGATCGGTCTCTTCTAATAATCCAATTTTAAGCTTTTTAAAGAGATATAATGGGATTAAATTCACACAATACCCTAAATCGGCTAAGGTATCAAAAGGCTTGGAGTCTCCTAGTCTACAAGGCAAGGTGAATAAACCACGATCCTTCATTTCTTTGGCATTTCGCCTTGAATGAACGTGGACCCATTTTTTCCTAACTCTAAACTCTCTACATATTTATCAAGAATTGCATTGTATATTGGAGCACGAGCTAGAACTTCAAGAACTGGTAAGTTAGGATGCAAATCCTTAAATTCATCTTCTAAAGTTTGTTCTGGTTCTTTTGGTTTTGGTGTTCCAGTTTCATTGACCGTTAGTGTTTTAACTTATGGTTGGTCTTTTTGAGAATTATTTGTTTGTTTGGAACATGATTTAATAACATTGATCGAATTGAGGGGTCGTGATAACACGCATTTTATACATATTTTTATATGCGTTATCTATGCTTTAATATATATGTATATATATATATATATATATATATATATATATATATATATATATATATATATATATATATATATATATATACTAGTTGCAAAGCCCGCCCGATGGGCGGGCTTGTTTTGTGAGTATCCAAGTATGTTGGGAATTAAGAGCTTCTATAAGTTTATACTGCTGATGGACTTAGTACTGCTATTAAAGATTTGTGCTGCTATTGAAGAATGAAGAATATAGACTAAGTCATTAGTACTGCTAGTTGTAATAGTTAGTACTGTTAGTAATAGTTAGTACTGCCAGTAAAATGTATTAATTTATTAGTACTACTAGTTAGTTTATTAGTACTGTTAGCATAAGAAGTTAGTACTGCTTATGTGATATGCATGAGATATATTAGGAATAGATATGCATGATCACTTAACGCGTTTTGTAAGCCTATTAGGGTTTTCCTTGGTGTATAAAAGGAACCCTACGGCATACTTAGAGATACGAATTCAAGATAAAAAAAGTCATAGCTATTAGGCAAAACATATAGTTTTTTTGTGAATCATTCAATATATTGTGAGTTGAGAGAAAGATCTTGTGTTACTGTTTTATTGCTATATTGTTCTTATAGTGTATAAAGATTAGATTTCGCATAATCTTTATATATTACAAGGTTTCTATCATAGTTGTTTTAGATCTATCTAAGATAACTAAAGCTTTAACAAGCTTATCAAAGATCTATTCAAAGGGGATCAACAAGTGGTATCAGAGCTTGTGTTCTGAAACCTTGATCAAGAAGTAACATACAAGAAGAACTCTTTATTCACACAAAGAGATGGATCTTGAAACTATCCAAAACAATGATGTTGCTAAGTTACCCCTTCTAAACAGGGTGACTATGAGACGTGGAAACTGAGAATAGAACAGTACTTTCAAGTTCAAGATTATGCTCTATAGGATGTCATAGAGAATGGCAATTCTTTTAAACCTGTACCTCGAACAACAGCAAATGCAGATGGTACCTCTACATCATTATACCAGGTCCAGTTACCACTAAAGAGAAGGCCCAGAAGAAGAATGATATAAAAGCTAGAAGCATGTTGTTGATGGCACTCCCCAATGAACATCTTTTAACATTCAGTACATACAAGGATGCCAAGACCTTGTTTGAAGCCATACAAGCTAGATTTAGTGGTAATGATGCCACTAAGAAGACACAAAAGAAACTTTTGAAGCAGATGTACGAGAACTTCAATGCTTCAAGCATATAGTCACTTAACTCCATCTTTAATAGGTTTTAGAAAATTGTTAGCCAGTTGGCCATATTGGGAGAAATCATCTCTCTAGAAGATCTCAACTTAAAATTCTTGAGAAGCCTGCCTGCTGAATGGAACACTCATGTTGTGATCTGGAGGAACAAACCAGATCTTGACACATTGAGCTTTTATGATCTGTACAACAACTTCAAAATTCTTGAACAAGAGGTCAAAAGAACTGTAACCACAAGCTCAAGCACAGGCTCTCAAAACATGGCCTTTGTATCAACTCCTGGCAGTACCAATGAAGTTAACACTGCTAATGTTTAAGTTAGTACTGCTAGCACTCCTATTAGCACTGCTAGTACTAATAATAATACTGCCAACTTAAGTGATGCTACTGTCTATGCATTCTTGGCTAATCAACCCCATGGGTCTCATCTTGTACATGAAGACCTTGAACAAATACATGAGGATGACCTTGAAGAAATGGATTTGAAGTGGCAGCTAGCATTACTTAGTATGAGAGCAAGAAAGTATTACCAAAGAACTGGTAAGAAGATCACTATAAATGGGAGTGATACGGCTGGTTATGACAAGTCAAAGGTAGAATGCTTCAATTGTCATAAGATGGGGCATTTTGCTAGGGAATGCAGAGGTTCAAGGAACCAAGAAAGCATGATAAGGAATCAAGACAGCTCAAGAAAAACTGTAAATGTGAAAGACACTTCTGCCAAAGCAATGGTGGCCATTGATGGGGCTGGTTTTGATTAGAGTTTTATGGCAGATGAGGAAGTCCCAACCAACATGGCTCTTATGGCTTTCTCAGACTCAGAGGTACTCAATAACAAAACTTGTTCTAACACTTGTCTTAAATCCTATGAAACTCTTAAAACTCAGTATGATAATTTAAGAATAGAGTTCAATAAATCTGAGTTTGACTTAGCTACCTATAAAAGAGGTCTAGCTGCTGTAGAAGAACAACTTGTCTTCTACAAAAAGAATGAGGTTATGTTTTGTGATCAAATTGATGTTTTAAAAAGAGATGCCTCATTTAAAGACTCAGAGATCAATGCTCTTAATATACAGATAGAGAAACTTAAAAAAGAAAAAGAGAGCAATCAGATTAAAATTGACAATTTTGAAAATGCCTCTAAGAGCTTAGATAAATTGATAGGATGTCAAATATCTGATAACAATAGAAAAGGTGTGAGGTTTGCCAGCTATAATGCTGTTGCACCTCCACCTACAGGCTTATTTGCACCCCTATCTATTGATTTATCCAACTCTGGTCTTGAGTAGTTTCAACAGCCTGAGTTTAAAGGCTATGGTGTTAAGGTAAATAAGAGTGTAGGTGAAAATTCCTCTAATGAGATTAAGAAAACTCCTGATGCCCCAATAATTGAAAAATGGGTTTCTGATAGTGATGAGGATGAGTCTGAAGTAATGGTATCTAAAAAAGTTCAACATAAACCTGAGCAAGCTAATCAACCTAGGAAAGTTAGTCAAAATCCTAGGAATAGCAGAACAAACTAGAATGAGAAAACTCAGAAATTAGGAGTTGGGTTTTAGTTTACAAAGAAGGCTTGTTTTATGTGTGGGAGTTTTAACCATCTAATTAAAGACTGTGATTTTCATGATAAAAAGATGGTACAAAAACCTGTTGTGAACAATGTGAAAAAAGGAAATGGTCAAAGGGAAGTTAGACCAGTTTGGAATAATGATATGAGGACTAATCATCAAAATTTCTCTAATTCTAGAAGAAATTTTCCTCCAACAACAGTTTTAACTAAGTCTGGCATAGTACCAATTAGTACTGCTAGGCAAAGCTCTTCAAGAGCAGCAGCACCAGTTAGTGTTGCCATGCCTATTAATACTGTTGCACCTAAACCCTTTGTGAATGTTGCAAAACCTAAACCCAATGCTTTTCAGAAGTCACATTCATTATCAAGGAGACCTTTTAACCAACAAGCAGCACTCAAAAACAGAATTTTGAATAACAAAGTTAATACTGCTAAAGTAAATTCTGTTAATATTGCTAAGGGAAAAAGTGTGACAAGTGTTGTTGGGGAACAAGGGATTAATGCTGTTAAGTCCTCAGCATGCTGGGTTTGAAGACCAAAAGAAATGTAGTTGACCATATCTCCAAAAATAGTGGATCATACATTTGTAAGCAATTTTACTATGTTGATCCAACAGGCAAACTCAAGTCAGTAATGGCTTGGGTCCCCAAGAGAAACTAATTCTCTTGTGTTTGATATGCAGGGTGATCTACATGTTGCTTTAAAAGATACAGGGATATTTGACAGTGGATGCTCCAGGCATATGACAGGAAACAAGTCATATCTCACATATTATCAAGACTATGATGGAGGATTTGTTGCATTTGCAGGCAGTTCTAAAGGAGGTAAAATAACAGGAAAAGGTAAAATTAGAACTGGAAATTTAGACTTTGAAGATGTGTACTTTGTGAAAGAACTTAAGTTTAACCTTTTTAGTGTCTCACAGATGTGTGACAAGAAAAACAGTGTTCTTTTCACTGAAACTGAATGTCTTATTCTTTCTCCTGATTTTAAGCTACCTGATGAAAGTCAAGTAATGCTTAAGATTCCCAGGAAAGATAATATGTATAGTTTTGACCTAAATAATATTGTTCCTTCAAAAGGTTTAACTTGTTTATTTGCAAAGGCCACAAATGATGAGTCTAAGTTATGGCATAGGAGGCTTGGTTATATAAATTTTAAAACTATGAATAAACTTGTGAAAGGAAATCTTGTTAGAGGTTTGCCTTCAAAGATTTTTGAAAATGACCACACATGTGTTGCTTGTCAGAAAGGAAAGCAACATAAAGCCACTTGTAAGTCCAAGCTTGTGAATACTATCAGCCAACCTTTACAAATTTTGCATATGGACTTATTTGGACTAACTTTTGTAAAAAGTATCATGGGTAAAATGTATAGCCTAGTGGTCACTGATGACTATAGCAGATTTAGTTGGGTTTTCTTCTTAGGTAAAAAGGATGAGACTAGTGGAATCCTTAAAGACTTCACAACAAGAATAGAAAACCAGTTGAATTACAAAGTTAAAATCATCAGATGTGACAATGAAACTGAGTTTAAAAATTATGAAATGAATCAGTTTTGTAGAATAAAAGCGATTAAGAGGGAATTTAGTAATGCTAGGACTCCACAGCAAAATGGAGTAGCTAAAAGAAAGATTAGGACACTCATAGAGGCAGCTAGAACTATGTTAGCAGATTCATTATTACGTATACCATTTTGGGCTGAAGCAGTTAATACTGATTGCTATGTACAGAACAGGGTATTAGTGACTAAACCTCATAATAAGATACCTTATGAACTCTTAATTGGTAGAACACCCATTATAAGTTTTATGAGACCTTTTGGCTGTCCAGTTACTATTCTTAGCACCCTTGATCACCTAGGCAAGTTTGATGGAAAGGCTAATGAGGGATTCCTAGTTGGTTACTCTATAAATAGCAAGGCTTTTAGAGTATTTAATAGTAGAACTAGGAAGGTAGAGGAAAACCTACATGTAAACTTTCTTGAAAATAAACCAAATATTACAGGAAATAGACCAGAATAGTTGTTTGATATTGATACTCTAACAAATACTATGAATTATCAACCAGTCAGTGTAGGAAACATAACTTATGGTAATGCAGGTTTAGAGACTAATTATGATTATGGATAAGCTGGAAAAGAGAAAGTGCCTGATCAAGAATACATCTTATTACCATTGCTGCATACAAGTTCCAATGTTTTTTCAAGTTCTGGGGAAGCTGAGTCCTCACCTAAAGATGATGCTATAAAGAAGAATGGAGTTAAGGATCCAGCAAAAGAAGGTGACATGAATGGTCCAAGGGAGGCTACTCACACCAATAGTACTAACAGACTTAATACTGTTAGTTCCCCAGTTAATATTGTTAGTTCATCTTTTACTACTGAGGATCCAGGAAAAGCAAGGGCATAAGGGAATGAGTTTGAAAGCTTGTTTAGACAAGACAAGGATGACAACAATGCCTACAGGGTCTTTACTCCTGTTAATGCTGCTACTCCTTCCAATGATGATTATCCTATTGATCCTCTCATGTCTGATTTGGAGGATACTGCTAATCTTCAAGATACTGGTATATTTAGAAATACCTATGATGATGAAGATGTGGGTGCAGAGGCTGATATCAACAACTTGGAAACAACTATAAGTGTCAGTCCTATTCCTACAACCAGAATTCATTAGGATCATCCTAAAGCTCAAATCATTGGAGAGGTGGACTCTGCAGTACAGACAAGAAGAATGCACAAGCAGAATGAAGCAGGGTTGATAACCTTCATAAACAAGCATAGAAGAACAAACCACAAAGATTTCCAAAATTGTTTGTTTGCTTGTTTTCTCCCTCAGATGGAACCAAAAAAGGTAACTCAGGCTTTGGATGATGAAAGTTGGGTAGAAGCTATGCAGGAAGAGCTTCTCTAGTTCAAGCTACTAAATGTTTGGACACTGGTGGATTTACCACATGGAAAGAAGGCCATTGGTACTAAATGGGTCTTCAAAAACAAGAAAGATCAAAGAGGAATTGTTGTTAGGAATAAAGCCAGGCTGGTAGCACAGGGTTATAGACAAGAAGAAGGTGTAGATTATGATGAGGTTTTTGCTCCTGTTGCTAGGATTGAAGCAATCAGGTTATTTTTGGCCTATGCATCATATATGGATTTCACTGTGTACCAGATGGATGTCAAGAGTGCATTTTTATATGGCACTATAGAAGAGGAGGTATATGTTAGCAACCTCCAGGTTTTGTGCATCCAGAATTTCCTAATAGAGTGTACAAGGTGCAGAAAGCATTATATGGTCTTCATCAAACTCCTAGAACTTGGTATGAGACTTTATCTACTTACTTGTTGGAAAATAGATTCAGAAGAGGGACAATTGATAAGACTTTGTTCATAAAGAAGATCAAGAATGACATTCTACTTGTTCAAGTGTATGTAGATGACATCATTTTTGGGTCTACTAAGAAGTCTTTGAGTACTGAGTTTAAGCAGCTTATGCATAAAAGATTTTAGATGAGCTCCATGGGGGAACTCACTTTCTTTTTAGGTCTGCAAGTTGATCAGAGAATAGATTGCATATTTCTCAGTCAGGACTCCTATGGAGACACACAAGCCTTTATCAAAAGATGCAGATGGAATAGATGTTGATGTTCACTTATATAGGTCCATGATTGGATCATTAATGTACTTAACATCTTCTAGGCCAGACATTATGTTTGTTGTGTGTGCATGCTCAAGATTTCAAGTTTAACCAAAAGCTTCTCATATGCATGCAGTGAAGAGAATCTTTAGATATCTTAAGGGTCAACCCACACTGGGCCTTTGGTATCCTAAGGATTCACTTATGGATTTGATAGCCTATTCTGATAGTAACTATGCTGGTGCTAGTCTTGATAGGAAATCTATAACAAAAGGTTGTCAATTCTTAGGTTACAGGCTAATTTCATGGCAGTGCAAGAAACAAATAATTGTGGCTAATTCAACAACTGAAGCAGAATACATTGCTGCTTCCAACTGCTGTGGACAGGTTCTTTGGCTCCAAAATCAATTACTTGATTATGGATACAACTTTATGCAGACAAAGATTTATGTGGATAATGAAAGTGCAATTTGTGTGGTAAAAAATCCTGTCTATCATTCAAAGACCAAGCATATAGAGATTAGGCATCATTTCATTAGAGATTCCTATAAGAAAAAGTTGATTGAAATGGTCAAGATACATACAGACTACAATGTTGCAGATCTTCTTACTAAAGCCTTTGATGTGACTAGGTTTCAGTTCTTGATTGCAAGCATTGGTATACTTAATCCCTAAAGCATGGATTAAGGGAAGGTCATTTGTGTATAGGAACAGAGGATTATACACAAGCGAGGTTTGAGTTGGTATTGAAGGATAAAAATAGTGCTAAGTTTCTTAATACTACTAGACTTAGTTGATACTGCTGGATAAAACTTTGTACTGCTAGTACAAAAGTTAGTGCTGCTAGGTTTAGTTAGTACTGCAATATACATGTGTATTGGTGTTGCTGATGAAAGCTTTATATGAGGGGAGGATATTGATAATAGCATGAATGTCCTTTCAGTGTTGGTTGTATACCACACAACAAATGGTCATCAATTCACCATGTCTAATAGACAAGAAAGAATTGGCTATTCCAGGGCAAACGACAACTGGTAAAGAATTCTCAAATCCGTTGATGGCTGATAGTTTGCCAAAAACTATACTTCCAACTAAGCCAAATGGGATGACTTGAGGTTAAATTTGGGAATAAATGGGTCAAAATTAGTATTTTGGTTTGGTTAACAGTTTTTTACTTCTATTCATGGGTTATGCATAAATATGGATCCTCATGAATTCTCACATGTCTATCTAGTTATTTCTAGTGTGTTTGTGATGAATAGAGGCATGTTGTTGCATGATTATTGGAGAAAAAGTTAATACTGTTAGGCAAATTCTTAATACTGATGGGTACAAATATTAGTATTGCTAGACAAAAGTTAATACTGCTAGGCTAATATTAGTATTGTTGGGTTACCGTTTACACTGTTTGGTCAATAACAGATTTTCAACTCTTTGAATATTACCGTTGAGGTTTTTACACAACTTACTGCGTATATAAGGTTCTTAATTTGGATAATTGTATTCTTTACCTTATTTACACAATTTCCTTTAAGATAAAGATACAATTTGCTCGCTTATCCGCTTTCAAAATCTTATACACTCTCTATAAAATCTCAATTGCATTTACCAAACACTAATTCATTCTAAATCGATCTTAACCCAGCACTCATATCTGTATTTTGCTCATATCTTATATACAGATTGCTAATATGGACTTTTGTGACAAGCATAACATGGTGGCTTTTCTTCAAAAGCCAACTGGAAGTGAAGAATTCCATCATATAGTAGACTTTCTTGTTGGTAGTCATATCAGGTATGCTTTAACTACCAATCCTACTATCTATGTTTCTTTAATTGAACAGTTTTGGTAGACTGCTACTGTCAAAACAGTCAATGATGGAGAACAACATATAACTGTCACAGTTGATGGGCACACCATTACTATTACTGAAGCATCTGTTAGGAGACATCTCCAATTAGCAGATGTAGATTGTATTAGTACTTTGCCCAATACTAAAAATTGTGAACAACTCACTCTAATGGGGTATGTTTCTACTGATGACAAACTTACTTTTCAAAAAGGTAAATTTTCACCCCAATGGAGATTTTTGATCCATACCATCTTACATTGTTTAAGTCCTAAGAAAACTTCATGGGAACAATTTTCTAGTAATATTGCAACTGCAATCATTTGTTTAGCTACAAACAGGACTTTTAAGTTTTCAAAATTGATTTTTGATGGTATGGTGAAAAACGTGGATAGTAAAACAAAATTTTTGATGTATCCACGATTTATACTAATGCTTTTGGATAAAAAGAAAATGCTTCTTAAACAACATAAGAAAACATATGTTGCTCCTTCTTTAACAAAAAAACTTTTTAGCAACATGAAAAGAGGTTTTTCAAGGGAACGCATCCCTTTATTTGATTCAATGCTGTATCATGACCAACCTGGTCAGGGTGAAAGACCAACACTCACTGTTGAATCTCAACACACACCTATTGCTTCTCCAACTACCTCACAACCCACTACATCTCAACCAATGTCATCACAAGAACCTACAACTGAACCTATCCCTACTACTTCATCCCCACCTTTACATGAAACAACAATTCCACAAACAACATCTTCCATGCCTCATGATTTACCTCTCTTAGGAGGTGATACACTTGGAAGTGATGAGGGCAGCACGAAACTTAATGAATTGACGGACTTGTGTACCAAATTATTTGACAAAGTCACCAGCTTGGAGAATGATCTCAAATAGACTAAGAAGGTTTATGGTAAGGCTCTTACAAAGTTGGTGAAGAAGTTCAAGCACTTGGAAGATAAGCTAGAGTCTACCACAGAAAGGAGAAAGGCAAGGATGGTAATTTCAGATGATGAGGAGGATTTGGTTTTAGAGGATCCTTCCAAACAGGGGAGGATAACAGAGACAGAATATGAAGATGTTGAGACACAAGATGAAGGATTTGAGTATGAATTGGATCAGACTGATATATTGCAGCATATTACTCCTACAAAAGTTCCACAAGGTGAAGAACAAAGCCAAAATACTTTTGAAGTTCAATTAGATGTTCTTAGTGCAGCTAAGATCCTAGCAGAGGCATCCAGAGAAAGATTAAAGACTTATGATAGAAGAAGAAGGAGTACTAACAGTTCAATAATTAGTACTGCTGGAGGTCTTTTTAGTATTGCTAAGGAAATTCTGTGTACTGATGAAAGGATAGCTCAGAAACTAAATGAGAAAGAAAAGGCAAAAGTTACAGCAAGAAAAGAACAGGAAAAGATTGATTTTGAAAAAGCTCTAGAGTTACAAAAATAGTTGGATGAAAGGGATGATACTGATAATATTGACTGGAATATTGTTGCTGAACAAATTCAAGAAAGACAGTTAGATACTATCAAAAGATATCAAACACTCAAGAAGAAACCAGTCTCAGTAGCTCAAGCAAGGAAGAATATGATGATTTACTTGAAGAACATGGCTAAATACAAGATGAATTACTTCAAAGGAATGAGTTATGATGAGATCAGAACCATGTTTAAAGAGGAGTATAGGAAGCTACAAACTTTGTTTAAGAAGGATACTGAAGTAGAAAAGACAAAGACAAAGAGAGTTGTAGAAGAGACACTACTTCAAGAGAGTTTCAAGAAGTTAAGGACAGCTGAAGCTTCAAGTTCAGAACCTATCCAAGAACAACCAACTGAAGAACCAAAAGAATTGTCTGAAGAAGAACTTAAAAAGATGTTGGATATTGTTCCAGTAGAAGAAACCAAGGCTCCTTAGAAGTTAAGTATCCTATTATTGATTGGGAAATTCATACTGAAGGATCAAGAAAATATTGGAAGATTATCAGGGTTAGAAACATCACAAAGGCATATCAAGGATTTGAAGATATGCTCAAAGGATTTGACAGAGAAGACCTTGATACATTATGGAGCTTAGTTAAAGAAAGATTTAGTTCAGCAGAGCCTACTGAAGATATGGAAAAGGCTTTATGGGTTGAACTAAAAAGATTGTTTGAACTACATAAAGATGATGTGATATGGAAGCTACAAAGATATATGCATGATCCTTTGACATGGAGATTATATGGTACATGTGGAGTACATCATGTATCTTCAATAAAAGGACATGACATTTATATGCTGATAGAAAAAGATTATCCATTGTCAACTGCAGTTATGGGATTGATGCTGAGCAGAAGGCTACAAGTAGAAGAAGATAGTGAGATGGCAAGAGACTTAGTTATGAAGATCTTCATAGAAGCCAACAAACCAAGAAGATGAAGTGTTTGGAAGAATCCTCTAAGAGTCAAAAAGCTATAATTCAAGAAACTTGATGATTTGGAGATAAATCACAAGTTTAGGGGAGGATTGTTAGGAATTAAGAGCTTCTACAAGTTTATACTGCTGATGGACTTAGTACTGCTATTGAAGATTTGTGCTGCTATTGAAGAATGAAGAATATAGACTAAGTCATTAGTACTGCTAGTTTTAATAGTTAGTACTGTTAGTAATAGTTAGTACTGCCAGTACAATGTATTAATTTATTAGTACTGCTAGTTAGTTTATTAGTACTGTTAGCATAAGAAGTTAGTACTGCTTATGTGATATGCATGAGATATATTAGGAATAGATATGCATGATCACTTAACGCTTTTTGTAAGCCTATTAGGGTTTTCCTTGGTGTATAAAAGGAACCTTACGGCATAGTTAGAGATACGAATTCAAGATAGAAAAGTCATAGCTATTAGGCAAAACATATAGTTGTTTTGTGAATCATTCAATATATTATGAGTTAAGAGAAAGATCTTGTGTTGCTGTTTTATTGCTTTATTGTTCTTATAATGTATAAAGATTAGATTCCGCATAATCTTTATATATTACAAGGTTTCTATCATAGTTGTTTTAGATCTATCTAAGATAACTAAAGCTTTAACAAGCTTATCAAAGATCTATTCAAAGGGGATCAACAAAGTGGAAAATTAATTAACGATTAATGAATTACGTACAACGTGAAATTTTTATAAAGTGAATAAAGAAGTAAAAAAAATTGAATGTTAATCCGATAAGAGGAAACAAAACTTAATAAATTGTCCGCCATTACAGAAGTATATGCTTTTAGTTCAAATGTGAAATAAAGCATCTTTGTACACAACATTCGTCATCGGATTTGTGCATTTGTTATATTTATCACAACATAGAATATTCACCCTTCATGCTCTTGACTTTTGAGACGACATATAATCGGCCATGCGAGAAAGCTGACCATTGAAGAAACAATCCAACTTGCGATAATGTTTGGCCTCGACTTTTATTAATCATCATAGCAAAACACTAACATTGGATATTATATTAGCTTCAATTATATTCGTTCCTATATTTAGTACTTGAAATGTAGTTCTGTTGCTTAGTTTGACCTTTTAATCAATGTTTTTCACGCGCATAATAGGAATTCTAAAAGTATGCCAATCAATCGTGAATAACGCAAAACATATTAGTACTAAAAAAGAAAGAAAATAAAGTGTTATGTAATATATGAAATTTATATCGAGTACATGTATTCAGCAAGATACCATGCAATATCTAATTGTTAACATTCAAAAACTTATAAACATGTTAAAGAAAAATACAGTTTCATATATTTTTTTATCATTCATCGGTTCTATATTTCTTGATATTTTTTACCAATGGGGTTTTACACCCGCGCTTCGCGGCGGGGCGTCTGTCTTCCCTTTTCATCAACGCATAGAGTCATAGGTGATGCTTTATCCATCTTTAGTTATTTGTGGAGATACATTGTTTATATGAGGTCGTTCTGGGGAAACTTTGATATGCCAAAGTTAGCTCCTAAGAGTATAAGCTATATCCTTGCCTTTACATATGAGCTGTGATAAAATTACTAATGGCCATCGCAAGATTCACGCTGGTCCACCCTTAAATCCACATAAACTACTTCCATTGCACCGTGTTGTGTATTGTAAATCTAAGATATATAATATGTAATGTGGTTTATATGTGGGGCACAATATATAAACTTTCTATTGTGTTGCAATTCATAACAAACAACTTTACATGTGTACAATTGCAATTCACTCACAATTTTACTCCAAAATCATTATAGTTACTAAGAAAAGTAGGAGTAAATGAACAAATAATAATGATATACATTTATACTTGACATGTCCAGTTCTTACAATTAACCCAAACTAAACCTATACATAAAGAAGAAATATACAACTATTTGGGTGAATTTACCAAGGCAAAACGACGACTTAGCTTTTAAATTGTGTGTATGGTCATATATGTATTGTTATGATCTGATTATACGCACTTTTAGGTACAAACTTCAAAGCCATAGACACGGACCTAATGAGGCTCTTAAACAGAAAGAAGCTCCAGTTAGTTAGTGTGTGCCTCGACCACTGATATTCATTGATTACTATATAGTAGGAGACATTGCAACTCCACCGTGTGGAGGTTAATACTTTGATATGCGAAGATGTAGCTCTCAAATGTAGTAAAAGCGATGATGCCTGGGCTTGCCATACTGAAGTGCGTGCGTGTGTATAAAATTACTAATATGGCGCTTCAGATCGCAGGATTCACGTGCTTGTGTGTCGCACCTCTTTAAATCCACATAAACTACGTGTTCTGATTGCACCGAATTGTTGGATGTTTTGTTTTAAAGATCTATAACGATATACCTAACAACAATAGCTAATCAGGCACGGTCGTTCTAGATGTCGGTGTGCATTCCAATGTATAAACTACTTCTATTGTGTATGCAATTCTAGTAGGACAAACAGATCTTTGAACATGTGGTACAATTGCAATTCCACTCATGCACATTTTACTCCAGAAGCTGTCATATTATAGGTTACTAAGATAAAGTTATCGGACGTAAATGAAATGTAATACTTATGATATACATTGTATATCTTGACATGTCCAGTTATTTACACTTAACCCCAACTAAACATATACATAAAGATAGTGAACTATACAATATTTGGGTGAATTACCTCAAGGCGCACAAAAACGATACGATTTGAGGCCGCGTTAAGAATTTGCCTGCTGTATGGTCATATAATGTATTGTGTATGATTGATTTTACGCACTTTTAGGTGACAAATCTGTCAAAGCAATAGACACGGTAGCCTAATGCGTGCTAAGCATTAAACCGACCGAAGCTTCTTGAGAAAACTGATTGCGTGCTAATATATTTAACACTGAGACATCAAGTGACATCGAGCACTGGTATAAACAGCTGCAAGACAATTTAGATATCCATGACAAGATAGCATAGATTCATTATGTAGCTCTACATGACACAAACTAATAAATAGATGAGTGTCTTGTTTCGGACATTTGGCTTTAGAAACTATTTGCAATTTAACCTGACAAAGTTGGCACCTGGTAAACAGACTGAACTTTTGATTCCAACAAAGATGCATAGTTATTATTAGCATCTAATGTACATTATTAACATATTGTGTAAATTATGTATCTTTGGAATGAAAGACAAAGATAAATTAAATAGCCTTAGTATTGGAGATCATAAATCCTAAGTTGGTCACTTGTTCTATAGCATCGATCTGCTAAACATACTCATCAAAATTCTCTCTTTTCGCCGTCAATCGCTCCACAAAAAACCTCAAACCAGATGCAACATCACTAAAGTCTTTGTACTCTTCTGTAACTTTCAGCTTCATATTTTCCAACAATTTAAGAACACTATTTGTTCCGTACAATTAACTTACGTTATCCTCTTATTAATCTTGCTATGAAAAAACTAACCTGACATCAGGTGCTGACAATCTTGCATCTGGTGTCAAAGCAGCAGCAAGCACAAATGAAATAGCTTCCAAAATCTCACATTCAGAAAATTTAAGGCAAAGAGTGCAATCCACGGGTATTGATACAAATGAGCTGCTACTTCCAGTGTCACAATCACTTGGAATTGCGGGTCTAAGTGTGTTATTCACGATTCCTCCTGCAAAAAAAACTATTACGGTAAACAAATATGGAGTGTACACCAGTAGTTAGTCTCTGTAATCCATCACATCTATTACTGATTGGCATTATTATGGGTTGACTTAATATCCTAGGGGAATTAGATGTTTACATGTTTACGGGTAACTCACTACGGCTTATCTTGGCCCTAATACACCAACACTATTCATGTCAGGAAATAGTGTATAAAAATCATATTTCTCTTGTTTTATTCGTTAAGTGAAAAAATTTAGCTTACGCGATTTAATTATGTGATGAGAATTAAAGTAAACGTGCACGAGAGAAAAATAAAAATAAATAGTGAATTTAATAACGCCGTTCATTGATCAAAAATAGTGAATTTAGGTGCGTAAGTGACATATGGTTATTGATTAGCGGTAATGCTAAGGTTGTTTGCATATATTCACTATCATATAGCACTATTGTCCACTGTTGAAATATTGACATAGCTTTTGGGTTTAAGGTCAAACCTACGAGCTCACCAACATTATTGTTGACGTTTTTTAGTATCATTTTCAGGTGTGTCAAATCAAAGGTATGTGACTGGTATTGGAAGAGAAAATATGTAACCCAAGGGGACTGGGTCGAGATGGTCGTGGTTTTAAATTATGTTAAGTTCTTAACTTGTAAAGTTTCTGTAAACTTTAGTTTTATAAATGTAAATTATAAAGTGTATGATCTTGTATCTTGTGCGATGAATGGTATCGTCACATCCCGTGTTTCCGCCATTGTAGGGGTATGACATCACCCTTGGTGGATGATGACTTAGATGAAGAAGAAGCAATTAAGGTCACCGAAAAGAAAAACCTAGAAAACGACATTGTTGATGAAACTTTAGAGATCGATGAAATAGTCAACATTAAGGAATCTAGGAACCATCCATTAGAAAATGTCATAGGAAACC